>WEKW01012254.1:0-18574 GCA_013389905.1 Sula dactylatra | reverse complement strand
ATCTTATGTACGCAGGCAAGAAAGGAAACACAGCCATTAGAAAAGTGCAGATCAAAAAGGCAGATTAGCTCAGCTCTTTTCCAGTGTAGTTCCTTCTGTCTATATTTTCTTTAATTTTGTGATATCCGTCTGTCTCTTGGCCTTTTTATTAATCTGCCTCATTGAAGGTTAAATGCCAAAGAGGAGGGTAAAAGCTTGCTTGTTTTGGTTTTCACAGGAATGATCTAGTTGAAGACAGCCTTTGGGGAAAGTAGAAAATAAGTAATAAAAAACAAGCCTTCAAACTACAAGCTTTATTTCTAAACCTGGAACTATGGAAGACCAAGTATTAAATTAGTTGTAGCAGTGGGAATGTCACAGAAATAATGGCCTTGCCTACACTAAGGGCAATTTTTAAAAAAAATCCTGTTGCTGTTAATGTTAACTCAGCCGAACTTACTAGGGCCTTGAAGACATCAGAGGAGCAAAACCCAGAGGAGCCAAGATCAGACAATAAATGATCTTTAGACAGAGCTTCAGGATCATCAGAAAATCTAACTTCCCTAATACAAACAGCAGGTGGAGAAATAACAGCAGGCTAAAGTTTGTTCCAAGGTTTTAAATGTTGTTTAACAAATCAGTCCAAGACAAGAACAGAAACCAATGTTGAAAATTTTTAGCTGGAAATTTTATGCTTTCAGAACTGCTGTACTTCTATAATGATATACTGCAGAGAAAGGCCAAAGTAAACCAAAGAGGGATATGATTAGAGTTACTAATTAATTTCAGTTTGTAGAAAGGAGCTCTTAATTGTTCTGGACATTTTCAAGACTATATCCAGTCCCTATGTCTCTGCAAGGACCTGAAGTGGCTGAAGTATCCTCAGCAGCTGACCTTCATGTTCTTCTATGGCTGTAGAACCAAATTCACCCTTTTCACTAGATTTGAAATTTCCTTTCCCTTTCTGGATGATACAGACTAATTTAGATTTCATAGTGTCTTTTGTTATGTGCAGATTTATTTTGCCTGGTCTGAGGTACAATCATCTGGTAGTCTCTTGAGGAAGCTCAGACCACTCTACATAGCTAGGGTACAATGAAGGTTACTGTTGCAGCCCTGTAGATTATTTGGCTGCTGATGGATGAAAACACAATATTTTAACTTTGGAATTGGTTTGTTCTAGAAACTTGGTCTCTGTCTAGCTGTCCAAGGTGACAGTAGGTGTTATTTATCCATTGCTTGCCCTTTCTGTGTGCAGTAGTGGAGACAATTCCTAAAATTGTAATAATTTTGTTGGTTTTGTTTAGAGAATCTGGAACATCAGGCAGGAAGAATAAGGTTCATAATTGTTTCATTGGGCTAGGTACAATAAAGAACTTGACTACTTAATTAGAGATTTAGGCAGAAGCTAGATCTGTCAGAAGCTAATTAGAAGCTGCATGCCTAGATCTGTAGTTGTGAACTGTCCAGGAACAAGTCTGGTGGGGGAATCAGAGGTGCTTTAGCCTGCTAATGGCAGTTACTCACCCAACACACACACATATACACTATGGCAATAGGAGGTTGCACATTAGAAATGCAGTGCTGTATCCATGTTACAGGATAACTGAGAGCCCTGGGGCAAATTCCATTATTCAACCAAGGAGAAAGTTTTCAGGATAACAATGCAATCAATTGAACTATGCAGCAAATAGGAACTGATTCTACAAATTATAAAAGTCCAAAAAGGATCAGTTCATATCCTGTGTGTTGTTCAGTTAATTGAATTACCACTTGACATTAAAATTAAAGGACATAGTTAATTTCTCTCTGACCAATGCCATTAGAAAAATTAGAAGTACAACTACAGAAAGAAAAATGTTAATTTAGAATTTATTTTACTGCAAGCATATGGTTTATCCTAAAAGGAACATTTAGGAAGTTACTGTGTTCTGTCATATTCTTAAGATTAACCCTGAACTTTATTCAGTACCTCTGTCAGGTACTTCAAAAAGCAAGCAAGAGGAAACTTAGGTCTTGCTATTTATAGGAAGAAATGAGAGGAAAGGTGAGAGGAAGGAGCCCATCTATACTGCTCTGTCCTACAGTATATCTTCAGATGTTCTATGTCATATTATCAATGCATACCACTAAAAGTTATCAGTCAAATGAATACTATAGCATTTGAAATGTCATTTGGAATTTTCAAAATGAAACTGCAAGTGTTTAAATCTCAGGAGTATCCATGGTAACTTCTTTAAACATTTGCATGATTATACCGAGGAAAAAACATCTAGTTTCACTGAATCAGCTTTGACTGGTGTCCTAGTTTCAGCTGGGATAGGGTGAATTTTTTCATAGTATCTAGTATGGGGCTAGGTTTTGGATTTATGCTGAAAACAGTGTTGATAATGTGGAGATGTTCTAGTTGTTGCTAAGTAGTGCTTACACTAGTCAAGGACATTTGCAGTTTCCCATCCTCTGCTGGGTGCACAAGAAGCTAGGAGGTGACACAGCTGGGACACCTGATCCCAAATGACCAAAGGAATATTCCATACCATATGACATCATGCTCAGCACATAAAGCTGGGGGAAGAAAAGGAAGGGGGGGACATTTGGAGTGATGATGTTTGTCTTCCCAAGTAACCGTTACACGTGATGGAGCCCTGCTTTCCTGGGGATGGCTGAACACCTGCCTGCTGATGGAGAGCAGTGAATAAATTCCTTGTTTTGCTTTGTGTGTGCACACAGCTTTTGCTTTAGCTATTAATCTGTCTTTATCTCAACCCATGAGTTTTCTCACTTTTACTCCTCTGATTCTCTCCCCCATCCCACTGGGGGGCGATGTGAGCGAGCAGCTGTAGGGTGCTTGGTCACTGACTGAGACTAAACCATGACAACTAGTAAAACAGTTTCGTTGAAATGTATGGAAATAAACTCTGTTATACGCACACCTAGCTCCAAGATATAATTCACATTCATGCCTGACAGATACATTTCCCAGATTTGCCCTCTTCAGTCTCCTAGGTATGAAGTATGTTTGCATGTGTCCACGTTAGTAATTTTGTGTACAAGAGTTCTTTTTCAGTGCAAATTTTTACTCAATCTGTAGTCAGTGTCCTTAAACACACTCTCAAAAGCACTCCTGATACATGCAAAGTACTTTCGCTCCCAGGGGATGCAGTACTGAAGCTGGACACATGGGTACCACCTACAGTGGCACCTGCTGTGTGGACAGGAAGTCCTCCAGAAAGTCTTCCAGCTCTACACTTGTTTGATGAAAGTGGACACCACTGGTGCAGATGCAATGTGGATTGACAGTGATGGAATGGATCACACACGGTGAGCCCTAGCCTCACTCCCCCTTTGGTGGGAGCAAACATCTTATGGAAATTGCTTCTTGTGATCAGACCAGTTTGGGAGTCTGATGTCTGATACCTTGAAGTCTGTAGGGTGGCCAGAAGCTCTCCAATGAAGATGTAAGAGCATTACTGCATTCTGAAATACTCTCTGCTGTTCCACCTATGTTATAACACGCAAAATATACTCTGTTCAAACTTTACTTAGCTAGAAACTGTTTTCTTGATCAATATTGTACCCTCACATCACCGCACTAGTGTCTCAGTGGTATCTGCTGTACTTAAGGGCACTTTGCTGTGTCTCTCCATGGTTTCTGTTGGCTTGTGATTTAGCTGTACTTTTATTGTAAGCCCAGATATGACCAGAAAGCATTGTTGCACAGTAAAAGCACAACTAACAATTTTTTTTCCTCTTTCTTTGTCAGTCCCCTGTGTACAGAAAATTTCTGACAGTAAATGATATAGACAGCTGGCTTTATGCCAGTGCAACCCATAAGCCTCTTTTTCTAAGACTACATGATATTTGGGGCTTGGAAATAAGTTGGTAACTTTCACCTCCCCTTTAGATTGAACACAAATTAATTGTCATGGCATTAGATGAGTTTATGCAAATTCTCCAGGAGAAAATATAGCTTATGTCATGTTCTAGGATGCACCTGTCTGTAGTAGACATTGTCAGGGTGAAGCTGAGGCTGGTGACTCTCTGAGTTTGAGGGCTGGGAGTAGCAGGGACTCCCCACAGGTGCATCAGGGCAAGTGGGGGCACTGGGGAAGCCCCAGCCCTGGACATTGGGCATTTCCCTGGGGACAGGCATGGGCCAAGGCTGGGCTGGGACATGGGCCCACAGGTGGGGTTCAGGATCGGGCTTGGTGAGGGGAACCAAAGTTAGACATAACCACAGAATGGCTGGACAGAGCTATGGGGAACAGGATGGGTCAAGGCCATGCAAGGATGTCAGCCTACAGGTCGGGATCAGGGTAAGGGTCAGAGAGAGCTCAGTTTCTTCTAAGCTCATGATTTAAGGCTTTTTCAGCTGAAGCTGAAACAGGCTGAAGCAAGTATCGGCTCTTTTGTATTTATAATACAATATATATAATAATATAATAGATTGGTTATATATAACCAATACTTGGATCATTGACTTTCTCCATAAAATGTGTTGGCCATGTAAAAGATTCACAGGTCTCTGAATAATAGTCACAGAACATGGAAACTTAATTGGCCATATGTAAGTAACCATACACATCCTAAAATTAGTGTCAGTGTAGTTTATTTTTTAACTTCAAATTGTTATGTAGTTTCCATCTCCTTGAAATATGTCACATTTCATACTGTCAAAAAGAAGTCATAGTAACTGTCACTTACTCTCATGTCCATGTGAATCTTCTGCTTCATCTCTGTAGACTGAAAACACCCAGCGTCAAGGAAAGCATGGTGTGTCTTTCTGCCAGCTGTTGTAAACTCCATGTATCCATGCTTCTGTAATTTTCTTAGTAGAATGGACTTTTTTTTCATTTTTTATTCTACTTCAGTCCCACATTATCAAATATTTTTTATAAATCAGTGTTGTTTGGTTTACTCATAGCTGGCTTTGAAGACGAACTGAAATCAAGCAGGTCACTGATCTATTGGTTGCAAATCATAGGCTAGTTGCAGACATAGGTGCTGGCAGCTGCCTTCTGCAAAGCATATTTGTTTAGCTACAGCTAAAGGTGCAATGACAATCACTCTCACTATTTGAAACATTTCCATCTTCAAGCCATGAATATACTTTTTTTTTCAGAACCCTGACACTGATGTCCATTTACTGAGTATTTTTGTATCTGGTATTAGTGCTGTTTTCCCAAGCACTGGTTTATGATGCATTGGGCACAGCTTAACTAGCTTTGTGTTATTGCCTCTTTTACTTCAGCTTCAGCTTGCATATGCATTCTGTAGTACTTGCTGTTTTCATACTTTCCCAGGATAGTTCATTGCTTTGGGGGAATGTTTTTTCTGGTGTTAGAGGAATATATAACAGGCATCTCAAATTTGCACATTAGAATATCTTCAGTATTTTAAATGTTACATATGGTTGTGAGCACTGTAACATAAGTATCTGTTCTCTCTTCTAATCTTGTCTTCTACTGTCTTTGATGCCATATTTAAAAACATATAAACACCCAAAAATCTTTATGTCTGTAGTGTCCTTCTGCCATGAGACATCAAATTTATCAAAAAACTTTTATCAACTGTTTCAATGTCTGAGGGAGGATTTTTTGGTAAGAAGTGCCCTGTGTAATGTAGGAGTTTCTCTATTTCAGTCTCAAATCTCACAGCCTACATTAAAATATGCAGTGTTACTTTTCTTTCCCTGTACATATACTCTTATTGTGGGATGCAGGACTTGAAGCTGATTAATAGTTCTTCGAACATAGAAGACTATCCTGTTAAGGAGCTTGTATGAGTCTGGATTAGAAACTGTTCCACATTTCAAGCTTTAAGAAGCTGTCAACTCTCCTTGGAAACAATACCTTGTTCACTTTTGTACTTTTTTTTATGGAACAAATAGTAATAAAATTTTGCCTTTTTTCCTTTTTCTCCCATTCATCAGTCTGTACAACTCTTTTTTTCCTGATACTGCTTCTATGCTTATGCAAACCTTTTTGTCTGGTTGGATTTTAAATAATAATTCAGCATTCCTTGTGCTCTAAGTTTGACCACATTCTTTGTTCTGTTTATAGGAGATGCTTTGTTTGCCTGTTGTTCTCTCTTGCATTGGGATTAACCATGCGGAACATTTGTACCTTACTTTAAATAATGTTTACTGAATAATAAGATAAAAGTTTTCTGGGTCCTAAAATTAAACAGGTTCTATATAATTGTACTTATTAGACATATGCCACAACTGCTGATTGTTTCAGGCCACATAGACACTTACTGACTTGCTATTATCCACTACAAATCTTTCTTTTTGTAGCCTACAGGCTTCCTTCCAGCTTCCGCAGAAATTACTACAGATGAACTTTTAAACAACCTGCCCTGAGCTTCCTAAATCAGTAAGTCAGTAAATTGTGATTCACTGTGGCTCAGTAGCTCACCTACTCAGCCTGATCATTCCACTTACGACCAGTTTTCAGTTTCTACACATTCTTATGAGGACTGGAGGGTGAGCCCTTGTGAGAGAACATAGGTTGCCTAGTGCAAAGTTCTCACTGAGAGCAATTTCCCCATTTGGTGGCTATAATACATGTGTCAAAAGGCCACAGGAAACAAGTCTTCATAGAAAGTTCCTTGGTCTGATTCACATCAACAACATTTAGACCTGGAATAAGAAGCCAGTGAAAATTATGACAATAAAAATTATATATCACCCTTCTATCATGAGGATTTGCTACTTCCTGACCCCCTTTTGTTCTTTTGAACTACACACAGTTTCTGAGCTGGATGGTAATTACAGTATCTCACTATTTAGTACAGCTTATAAATGTCATTAATTCTCTAGCAGTTAGACATGTTAGGAAAGAGAAATGATTTTCTGAGCTGCTGACCACTACTGAACCATAATTCAGTGTGAGAAGATAGTGACTGTAAAAGTGTTGGCAATCCACCTTTTAAATGTTATAGTAGATTTTCCTTTTAATTATTGTTAAAAAAATATGAAAGTCAGAGTAGCAACAGTTACAGATGAGCTTGGGCAACTGTGATGTACAGGTGATATCAACCTTAATCTAGTAGGAGGATTGCAAAGCACTTGTCAGAGCAGCAGCCAAGTATTCAGCATGGTTCAGAAAGGTGTCTCAAGGCTCCACCAAAACCAGATTCAATCCAATTTGACCTTCAAAACTAAAAACGTATTTGTGCATCTCCTCACACTTTTCACCTCTGGAAGGTGGAATCAACCACACAGTATCTGGAAAGCTATAAATCTTCCACAGACTCTTTGAAATCTTGGGGGTGGATGAATACACACTTCTTTTCCATCTGCTAAATCTTTAGCAGGAAAACTTTAGCCCAATCCAGCCTGTGAACACATATAGATGAAGTCAGAGACTGCATGTTTGAAGATCATGCTGCTAGAGACTGAGCCCTGCCTTCTCTTACTTTGCCTTGTTTTTCCATTTTTTTGTTGTAGGTTTGGAAAATCATTTTGGTGGTATAGCAGATTGTTACCATGACAGCCTTATTATTTGCACTGCAGAGGAATTAGCAGAAAATAACCTCCCTGCAACTGCTGTTGTTGCAAAGTAGAAATCCTCCCATTGCCCTGACTTTAAAGCACTGATAGAAATGTGGGCAGGGTCTTCAATTCTTTCATTCTAGACTTCAGATCCATATTATACTTTATGTTGTGTGTTTGCCATTCTTTTATTCAGCTCTGTACTAGTGGCACACTAGAGCCTGCACTCCCTAAACATGTTTGAGCATCAATGTATTTTATACTTCATGCTGCTACTGACTACAGCTCACATCCCTTTTCCCTCCCAGCTGTGTATTCAGGGCTCAAAGAGCTTTTCACAATGCTTTATTTGAGCAGAGGAATAATAGACCACATATTTCAACCTTCTCTCAAATTCTTACTGCTTGTTGCCAACTACCTGTAGATTTTGCATGTCATGGCTAATATCTTAAACTTTGTCACATAGAAATGAAAAGTAAAAATCCCAAACCCACAACTCTACAATGCAGAATGATTCAGGCATGATAAGTTGCAATTAAATATCAGTTCGCACAGAAGGGCTCATGAGAAAGGCCGTGCAGTTCGCACAGAAGGGAGTGTGATAAGGGTTGTGCATGCTGTTTGTAGGCCCACAGCCCAGGGAAGTGCTCTAGATCTGTGCCATAATGGTGGGCATTTTCCTCAGAGTTAAAACCGGTGTTTCTACAGAGAAAGCCCTTGAGATATCTGATGCTTCCATCCAGATGGAAGTGGTAAAGAAGGAGACTTCAGTACAGACAATGGGTTGCAACGAGTGCCAGACCCTTCTCCTGGAGAAAAGATAAGTACCTGCAAAACTTATGCACAGGTTGATGATCAGGTGGCTGAGTTGCAGGGAACAATTAAAAGGCTGTGCAGTATTAGAGGGGCTGAGATGGAGGTAGATAAGTAGTTTCAGAAGTATGGTCCTGTGGTGGACACCACAGAGAATCACAGAATCAGTAAGGTTGGAAAAGACCTCTAGGATCATCAAGTCCAACTGTCAACCCAACACCACCATGTCTCCTAAACCATGTGCCAAAGTGCCATGTCTACGCGTTTTTTTAACTCCTCCAGGGATGGTGACTCCACCACCTCTCTGGGCAGCCTGTTCCAGTGCCTGAACACTCCTTCAGTGAAGAAATTTTACCTAATATCCAATCTAAACCTCCCCTGACACAGCTTGAGGCCAGAATGAGGCATCTTGGACCCTGGTGACCCACAAAAGCAGGGCTCTGCTTCAGTATCCCTCCTCCAGCATTCTAACTAAAAACAGATATGAAGTTTTACCAGCTGTAGACACCCACGAGCAAGGTCTTTAAGAACAAACTGTACCCGCAGCACACAGTGGATACCACAAAAAGAAACATTGAGTGCTTGTAGTGGGTCACTCTCTTAAGGGGCACTGAAGCACCCATCTGCCAGCCTGACAGGGAGTCATGAGAGGCATGCTGCTCCAGGAGCTGAGGTCCAAGATGTTGCTGAGAGGGTGTCACAACTTGTCGAGAACACAGACTACTACCCATTGCTGGTCTTTCATGTGGGCACGAATTATACCACAAGACTACAAGGCCTTGGGGGTGCAAGCAAAAAGTATTTGTGCACAAGTTATATTTTCTTCCATTTTACCAGTTAGAGGAAAGAGTGCAGCAAGAAATAGACGTATAATGCAAATCAACTTCTGTCTTCATGATTGGTGCCATCATGAGGGTTTTCGCTATTATGACAACATGACATTCTTTAATGTCTATAGCATGTTAGGGAGGGGTGGGATCCATCTGTCTAGAAGAGGCTGGCTTTAAACTGAAGGACTTGGGGCAGGATCCAAAGTGGCAACACTCATGTCATTGCAACCAACTGGGAGATAAACCAGGACAACCAGAGCAGTGCCTAATATTCCTTAGCTGCCTCCCAAGATGAGAACCAGAAGGCCAACCACCTCAAGTGTATGTATACCAATGCATGCAGCCTGGGGAAAAAAAAGGAGAATCTATAGCTTAACACCCAGTCAGATAGTTATGATATCATAAGAATAACTGAAACATGGTGGGACAACTCACATGACTGCAGGATCACAATGGATGGCTATAAGCTGTTTCATAAAGACAGGCAAGGAGGAGTCATCATGCTTTATGTTAAGAAGAACCTTGAATGTATAGAAGTCAACTATGGCAATTGTGGATGCCCTATCGAAAGCCTCTGGGTCAGGATCAGAAGGGTCATGTCCAAGGGGGTCCTTACAGTAGCATCTGCTACCAGCCTCCAAACCAAGATGGTAAGGCCAGAGAAGTAATATTTGGGTCACTTAAGCAAGCTTTGGGTCAACAGAACTTGGTTCTTATGGGTGAGTTCAACTACCCAGACATTTGTTGGAGGAACACTACAGCAGCTTGCATGTCATCCATCAAGTTCCTGGAAAGCATAGAAGACTGCTTCCTCATACAAATGTTAGATATGCCTACCAGGAATGCGGCACTGCTGGTTTTGTTACTCACAAACCAAGAAAACCTGCTTTGTTAGTGATAGCCTTGGCTGCAGTGATCACAATATTGTGGAGTTTGGGATCCTCCTGAGCATGCTGAAGGTTAGCACTAAGATAAAGATTTTAGATTTTAAAAGAGCAAACTGCAGCTCACTCAGAGGTCAGTTGAGAGGGATTCCATGGAAAACTTCTGTGGAGGATAAAGGACCTAGCAAGTACTGGAAGTTTTTCAAGAACTCTGTCCTGAAAGCAAAAAAACAGTTAATCGCCTTTAAAGGTAAGAGAAGTAAGTGGAGCAAAAGACCCCCTTGGCTTAACTGTGAGCTTCTTAGTCTGCTCAAAACCAAAAGAGAAGCATACCAGAGATAGAAAAGCAGCTGAATACTCATTGAGAACTACAAGGACATTGCCAGAGTGTGCAGAGATGCAGTTAGAAAAGCAAAAGCTCTGCTCTGATTGAAATTAGCTAGAGATGTCAAATACTACAAGAAATGGTTCTTCAGGTACTTAAACAACAAGCAGAAACACAAGGAAAATATTGGCCCACTGTTAAGCAGGAGAGGTGAATTAGTCACCAATAACGCTGAAAAGGCAGAGGTTCTCAACACTTTCTTCGCCTCTGTTTTTACCAGCACTGTTGGGCCCCAGGCCTTGGGAACAAAAATCCAGGCTGATGCAAACACAGACCCACCATTAGTGAAGGAAGAGTTGGTATGTGAACCGGAGCTTGACTCCTACAAATCGATGGGCCCTGACATTATCCACCTGAGTGTGTTAAGAGAGCTAGCTGACATCAATGTGAGGCCATTCTCCATAATCTTTGAGAAGTCATGGAGATCAGGGGATGTCTCAGAAGAGTGGAAGAAGGCTAATGACACCCCCATCTACAAGAAAGCCTTAAAGGGGGGTCCAGGAAATTATAGGCCCATCAGTCTTACTTCAGTCCCTGGGAAAGTTATGGAACAAATCCTTCTGGGGGCCCTCAAAAGTCAAATGAAGCATATGATTGGAAAAAGCCAGCATGGACTCACCAAGGGCAAATCGTGCTTGACAAACCTGATCACCTTCTATGACAAAGTAACCTGCTTGGTTGATGTGGAGCGAGCAATGGACATTGTTTACCTGGATTTCTCCAGGGCTTTTGACACTGTTTTCCACAGCCTCCTCCTAGAGAAACTGATGTGTTACAGTCTAGAGAAGTTGTCTGAGAGGTGGATGGGGAACCAGCTGACAGACCACACCCAGAGGGTGGTGGTAAATAGCTGCTTTTCAAACTAGTGACCTGTCACAAGTGGGGTCCCCCAGGGATCAATATTGGGCACAACACTGTTTAATATCTTCATAAGTGATCTGGATGATGGGATCAAGTGTACCCTGATGAAGTTTGCTGATGACACCAAACTCATTGGGGAAGTGGACACTTTGGAAGGGAGAGCCACCATGCAGGAAGTCCCAGATAGGCTGAAAGACTGTGCTAACAAGAACCTTATGAAGTTCAACAGAGACAAATGCAAGCTCTTGCACCCGGGAAAACATAATCCAGGAGTGCAGCACAGACTGGGATCTACCCGGCTGGGGANCTACCCGTCTGGGGAGCAGCTTTGTGGAAAGGGACCTGGAAGTCCTGGTGGACAACAAGCTCAATATGAGTGAACAGTGTGCTGCTGCAGCAAAGAAAGCCAACAGGATGCTGGGTTGCATCAACAAGGGCATCGCCAGCAGAGATAAAGTCTTTATCCTATTCTATTCAGCACTTGTCAGGCCACACCTGGAATACTGTGTTCAATTTTGGTTCCCAATGTACAAAAAAGACGTGGGCAGCCTGGAGAAGGTCCAGAGAAAGGCCACAAAGATGATCAAAGGACAGGGGAGCCTGCTATATGGAGAAACTTTGAGAGAACTGGATTTGTTCAGCCTTGGAAAGAAAGGTTTAGGGGACACCTTATCACCATGTTCCAGTATTTAAAGGGTGGCTACAAAGAAGATGAAGACTCCCTTTTTACAAAGAGACACGTGAAAAGACATTGGGTAAATGTAAAAGTAATGTAAAAGAAATGTAAACAATTTTTTTGAAAAGTAATGAGTAAAAGTTACTCCTGGGGAGATTCCGACTGGATACATAAGGAAAATTTTTTGCAATGAGGACAATAGCTATTGGAATAATCTCCCCAAGGAAGCAGGGTATTCTCCAACATTGGACACTTTTAAGATTCAGTTGACAGTGTGCTGGGTCATCTTGTCCAGACCATGCTTTTGGCAAGAAGGGTTGAAACAGATGATCCTTGAGGTCCCTTCCAACCTGGTATTCTGTGATTCAATGATTATTTACAACAGTAAGTAGAACCTTAAAAAAGGAATATTGAGTGGATAATTCTTTCAAAATATTCACTCTAACTTATGCTATCATAAGCTGATAATTATATGGATCCATTAGCTTAATCTGTCACAGTCATTAACAATATGAACAACATTTTTTTCTCAGGTTTGTTAAGTTTAGTAGGAAAGCTGGGTCCACTTGCATGACAAGTCAGGATGACTGTGGCCTTGTGACTATATCACATGAGCTACAGTATGTGTGCTACTCCAAATTTTTAATACTAATGTTATAGCCCATTTGGTTCCATCTCTGTCCGCTACCTAATAAACAAAAACTTGGTTACAAGCACAGATAAGACAGACATGAATTTTTTATGTCCAACAGACAATTCTGAGTTTTCAAAAAAACTCTCCCTTTTTTTTGCAAAAATATTGAGGTCTTTTCAGAATCTGAAGGATGCACATGCCCCCTTCAGAATATCTGAATATCTAACATACTGGTTATTAAAGGATAAGACAAATACAGGTGTAAGTTATTGTTTGGTTTACTTGGATATGATGAAACTGATGAAATTGTGCCTCCTATATGCCATATGTTCTCTAATCTTCAGGTTAGTGAACATCTAGTTGGAGTTATGCCTGTCTTTGCTGTTGATGCTGTTTCAGTAGGTATGAATAATTAACTATCCAATACATGAGAAAAAACAGATTCAATAGCCTGGAAGTTAGAACAGTTAAGGAAAATTGAGGTTAACATCCTTGTCTCAAACAATCCATTTTCTGGAGAAAAACAGCTCAAATACGAGAGGTTGAGATTAATCATTTAGAGCTAGCTCACGTTCATTGATTGTTAGAGACTAAGTCAGAATAACATCAACTATAAGATGAGAACATGTGCTTTCTATATCCTGTATGAGGATATAGATACTTGGACTTATCTAAAATGAATGAGGGTATATTTCTCTGGGCTTTTGATTATAAATTCAGTTCTAATGTTTAGAAAAAAGTCCTCATTAAAAAAATATTAAAACCAAATATTACAGTATCTCTTAGTAAAAATGTTTAGGAGACCATCATCATAAATTCAGTATCACTGCAAATGTTTGATTATCATGATGGTATTTCTTGTCAATATCTATATGTCCCTTCTACAACTTGTAAACTTTTTTGAGGGTAAGTTTGTCTGCACAACAGTCTGACAAATAAAAAATGAACATACTGGGACAATGACAACTGTGCAAACTGTGTTATCCAAAGTTTTGAAAAGCTGTGGGTTTTTTTTGGTTGGGTGTTTGGTTCCGCCCCCTCTCAAAAAAAAAAAAGAACAGTAAGGCCAGTGTATATTAACTTGAGAGGTGGTTGCAGTTTCAGGAGAGAATAACCGTCTTCCAGTGAACACTGGGAGATGAGAAGACTCTTTGACACAAGGATTTTGGATTAAGGGAATTAGGGCCTTCTTGATAAAAGATTAGGTATTCATGTATTCATATATGTAAGTGTAAACATGGTGATGATCTCATTTTCTGGACCTGAGATATCCTGAACTTCATGAACAAGTTCAGGCAGAAGAAGTTTCTGTTTGTCAGGGATGATAGGTTTTTTTCTTTAAATGAGTTTGAAGGACAAATTGAGAGAAATTGTGTGCACCATTAGTCTGAAATAAGAATGAAAAAAATGAAGACAGGAACATGTAAGAAAGCTTTGCCTTTACGAAGCATGAAGGCCAGCTTGGAGCTCTGGTGAATGAAACAGTTGCCTTGGGAACAGACTGATGGGGCATCAAAACTGTTGCCTGCTTGCTCCTAGCAGACACCAAGAAAGAATATCTCTCTGTCCCCTACAAGCTGTGTAAGCTTGGGGTATATAAACTGACATCTGAGGAAGGAAGGAGAGAGAGATGTGATCCTTCTCAAAAGCAGCAGACATTGCCCATCTCCCATAACTTCCCTCTAATGGTCACAGAGTAAGTTAAGTCTTCAAGGCATTCTCTTCTGTCCACAATCTTCCCCTTCTCATAGCAAGAGAAGGCTGGTTCTTCATCTTCAGAATAGCAATGATAATTCTTTGTCATACTTCTGAGGAGCCTTGAGCTGATTTTCTGAATTAGTTACTACAGAGAAAAAAAAAAACCAAAACAAACAAACAAACAAAAAGAGAAAGGGAATTCCAATTGCAGAGTGTTTAATAGTATAGCCCCAGATTTAACAACAGGAAGTAATCTAATCCAAGATATTATACGGGTACACTGAACATCTCTAGATATGAAAAATTTAAATTAGCAGGTCCCACCTTCATGGATTTTATTGAATTTTCTTAAAATGTCCAAAATAAAACCAAGTCTGCTGGTTGCTATTTATTTTACCAATTGCGTATATGTCATATAGTTTGTGAAGCAGCAGGTCTGCCATAGCCATCATTGGTAACCTACTCAAAAAACCTTTCATGTGCAAATCCCAAATGCTAGAATTCTGTAGGCTTGGGTGAAATCGGACAACATTGCTACCAGTCATGTACCTTTTCCTAAAGGCAAACTCAGAACTGTCAGTTATGACACCTACAGCACCTGAGTCTGTAGATTTCTTCTGGAATTTGCCTTTTTCAGTCAGTAGGCAAATGAAATTATATTTTTGCATTTGATATGTTTCCTAATGTGTAACAATACTGCACTCCTGACACTTGTATAGTTCAAGAATTGCATTTCTTTATTGACAGGTTCTTGAAATATCACAAAAGAGTTTTCATCTAAAAAAATTAACCCAGTGTCATGGTTTTAGCTGGGATAATTTTCTTCACAGTAGCTGGTATAGTGCTATGTTTTGGTCTTAGTATGAAAATAATGTTGATAACACACTAATGTTTTAGTTGTTGCTAGGTAGTGCTTACACTAGTCAAGGACTTTTCCAACTTCCCATGATCTGCCAGGTGCACAAGAAGCCGGGAGGGGAGGGGGCACATCCAAGAGAGCTGATCTGAATTGGCCAAAGGGTATTCCATATCATGTGACGTCACGCCCAGTATATTAACTGGGGGGAGTTGGCCGGGGGAAGCAGTGATCGCGGCTCAGGGACTGGTGGTGTCGGTCAGCGGATGGTGAGCGGTTGCAGCACTTGTGTTTTTTTTTCCTTTTCCCTTTTTGCCCTTGGTTTCATTCCTCTCTCTTGTTATTTTCTTTTTTATTATATTATCATTATCATTATCATTTTTATTGTTATTATCATAATCATTTTTATCATTACCATTACTACCATTACTATTTATTTTAATTATTAAACTGTTCTTATCTCAACCCATGGGCTTTCTTGCTTTTGCTCTTCTGATTCTCTCCCCTGTCCCACTCGGGTGGGGGGAGTGAGCGAGCGGCTGTGTGGTGCTTAGTTGCTGACTGGGGCTAAACTACAACACCCAGTTAGATGATAGCACAGCTTATTTAATTTTTATTATATCATTCTATCAGATTCTGGATCCACACTAGTTACTTTACATCACAAAATGACAAAATATAACTTAATTCTTCAGGTGGGTGTAATCTCCTGCATTGCCCTAATGTCATACTAGTTCTTTACTTTCTACAAATTTTGGAGAAAATCACATCTGGAATACTAGTATGCAAAAATCATTTCACTTTTTAGTCTTAAAAATGTATATAATTATAAATAAACTAAACAAAATAGACTAATAGATAGATAGATATGCACATATGCATAAATTAAGTGTACATGATTGATAAGATGACTCACTGGCCTAGACAGCAGAAATTGTTCCATAATATAATCACTGCAGCTCAGTTACCTCATTTCATTTCACCAAGAATTGGAAACAGATCTTATTTTATAAAAATGTTGTATTTCAGAATGGTATTAAACATTATACTCTGCCCATGAATGGCGTGCAAAAAGCAGTCACCAAAAATTTGGTAAGTATATTTAAACATATTCTTATATGTATTCAGATACGTATGTTGCCTGAACCAAGAATATATCTAGGGGTCACATTCTCTAATATCTTCAGAAGACAATGACATTTTACCTGAGAGATATCTTGCCTTAGATTTCTCCTTACGTTTTGTTCCAAAAAACTTTGTCTATTTCTTTTTTGAAACTTGTATCAGATTTTATCAGTTTTAAATCATCATAATTCAAGATAGCTATCTCTGGATTACATCTGACAGTGATGTAAACAATGTTGTATGTGTTCTAGTGAAGATAGATTAACCCAAAAATAGTTGGGACTGGTAAACAGTGTATTGTAAATCAGCCAGGCCTCCCTGGATTTTTCACAGTAGAGGTATTTTTGTTATGACTGAATGCAAAAGAAAAAAAGAGTGCAGCAGAAAAGGCAGTCTTCCAGATAGAAAATGATAGGAAACAGTATTTCAATTATCACAGAGCAGAGGCTGCGTCTCTTGCATATCCAGGGAAAGGCCAGAAAGAAAAATATCCCCAGGTCTAAGAATTCAGGAAATTCTAGAATTAAGGTTGCTTTTCCTCCTTTTAAATTTGCAACTATATGTAAATTGTGCATTTGCATGCTTTTCTCCCTGCCACCTACTCTGCCCCCAGGACTATCTCATGAAGTCTGTAAAATGGATGATCCTCATAAAAAAAAATAAAGGGTATTCAATATTTTGTCTTATCTTTTTATTTTCACTCTACAGCTGTATATTTCATTTATTAGATTTTATAGAAACCATGTCCTCAAGATAGAGTAACTGCTTTTCTTGTAGCATTTTTATCCCAGTCATCACTATAGCAAGAGTACTTCACAAGCGTGAAGAAAATTATTTCACAAATTTCTGCAGAAGTGAGGTTTGTAGCTGAAGTTCTTTATTTAAAAAGGGAAAACTGATAAGTTAAATGAACTAATAAATGAGGTCAGCTGTACTGAAAATCTTACTAAAATAAATATAAAGAAGGTTTTGAGTTTTTCTTTTAATCTGAAATTTGAACTGATTGTATCTTAAAAAAAAAAGGAAAATTTGAACATTACAGCTACTTGAACATGTAATATTCCAAAGAAGAATACTAAGAGTAGTCAGAAACCTGTAACAACTAAACGGAAAATTGGGCACTATCTACTATGAGTAGATAGTGAAAATTCTCAAATGTCAAACAGTTATTTTTTTAAGAGTAAAATAAAGCAAGCAATACAAACCATATGAATATTTTTAGTAATATAAGTACAGTAGGAAAAGTATCGTACCTGCTATGCATGAAGTTAGTAAAGGCTAAAGGGGTAGGAAAATGTTATTGACCAAGGGTAACATAGGCAGAAGAAGAATGAGAGGTGAAAATGGAAAGTATCATTGCTTAGTAAAACTCAGAAGTATAATAAACTCAAAATGACAACACCCTTCATATCCTTTGCTGAATTCTGTCTAGGAAGCAATCAGAATGGAAGGAAGTTATGACACGGATTCTTCAAAGACAGTTTAGGAGCAAATTTCGTTTGATATTTTTGCTAATTAAACAGAAAATGTAGGAATGGCTGAATGAAATTTAAAGACAAAGTGTGATCAATGCCAAGTGTAACTCTGTTGTAATGTAGAAAACAATGAGATGACTTTAGGGTTAAAATAGTAGGAGTAGGTTAAAATATGATAATAGGAGTAGGTTAAAATATGATAATATGAAATGAAATGTCATTAAATTAGGCATTCAGAAAAAGAATGTATAAAGTTTTCTTGGAAATAATTAAGGAGAAAAATATATGGAGGTAGATGTGACTTACAAACTATGCACCACCTTGTAAAAAAAAAACTAACAAAAAACCAAACATAAAAATGCAGATGTTGTATTTGTTTCAGAAGAAGGAATTCCTAGTTCAAGAAAATGAAGTGAATTTTCAGTGTTTTGTAACCTTTTCGTTCAATTTGTCTCACTGAGCAGTTCTGAGTCTTCCCTGGGGAGGGGGGAAATTACCTATCTGCAGTTATTAGTCTGTGTTCTAAAAATACCTCACCTAGGAGTTTGGAAACAGTTCAGTATCTTTTAACATGCTCACTTTCAAGAAAGTGCAACTTTCCACTGAGGCTTAGCCTGATACCTGCTTATAAGAAAGATAGCAACAGGAGGTTTACTTTTAAAATGAAACATGACAGATCCATGAACTGTTTATTTTGAATGGAAGCTTCCAAAAGTGTGGGATTAAACTAGCTGGTTCTTCCAGCCCTCTACATTGCTTCAGCTAAAAAGAACTATTCAGCTGACATATGGAAGTTTCTTTTATTCTTAATCAGAGTTTGATTACATTTTGATATCTTCAGTTAAAAAAATTTCCCCAAG
>WEKW01012253.1:16308-52700 GCA_013389905.1 Sula dactylatra | reverse complement strand
TTCCCTTCCCTTCCCTTCCCTTTGTATCTGTTTACCTGGGTTTGTGTGCTTTAAACTTCTGAAACAACATTGTAGAAACACCAAAATCTTACACCGTCAAATTTTTCCTTGAGAAAGAGGACTTTAAACATGTGTTTGACTGTGGATGGTATGTAAATGGACAAGGTAGGTAGAATAATTTGTATCCCTTTTGGGTGGACAGGAACCACCGAATGATCATTCATCCAAATCCAGAGTATGTAGGTGCAATAAAGGACTCATGTAACTCTAAGGACCTTGACACACCCCCCCCCCTCCCGTGATCCTTGTGCAAATGTTAATTTATGTTTTAGTACATGAGAAGTAAGTACTTCAGAATAAGTCTTAAAACAGGACATTAAGTAACCTCTTGCTAAAATTCAAAGGACTTGGTCTATAGCTGCTTCATGTTAGCCACAGAGAAATGCTAAAAGCATAAATCTTGAACTGAGCTGCATCCCTCTGGGTTGCAAGGATATGTGTTTGCCCATCAGAACAGACAACCCTGAGCCACCAGGTCAGGGTATGCACCTATTCCTTTCCTTTTTATGGGGTTTTTTTAGAGTGCAACAACTGCATACAGGATCTTGGTCTCTTGTATGCAAGGTTAGTGAGCATAAGGGGAAGGAAGAGAGAGGATTGCTTGTGTATTTTATTCCAGAGTGGAAAATATTTTAGAAGTCTGGCAGCCCCTGAATGTTGTGTAGGTGGTTATTCTGACGACAATTGATGAAACTCCTTGGAGAATTAGTGGGGATAAGGGGGATGAATTTTTAAAATTTTATTTATGTAGTTTAACTTATTACATTTAAGCCATTTAATTGTTGCAGCCAGATATGAGCAATAAAGGTGCACTAGAGATCAACTGCCAGATGCAGAGGTAGATGATGTTAGTCTAAGTGAGAACTGGTGATTTGCTAGAAAATGGCTATACTACCATTTCTTGCACAAGGAGCCATATTAGCCACAGACCACTACTGTCTCTTATGCTCTTTTTAAAAAAAAACTTTTTTCCTTCTCCAGTCACAACTTCCTTATTCCTTTCCAACACTACAAATAGGCACCTCTGGGAAAATATAATTAATTGTCCTATCACACAGGAGGAGATATAAGTTATCCTTTAAATTGTAGACAAAAGACCAAACATATAGTAATGCTCTGGTTTACTCGCCACTATTATTTTGGGCAACTCAACAGGGTTTGTATTATTACAGAACTGTCAGACACAATTGTCCTACTTCTGTTAATTCTCCTTCTGTAAATTTTTAGCACCTGAGCAGAGTTTTGCCTAAACCACTGCCTGCTTTAAGAAAATGATGTATTGCAAAAGGCAAAGCATTGTAGCACCTGAATTTGTCATCCAAAGCTGAGCAGACAACAGCTTATTTATAATGGCACTCTGTCATCCCTCAAGCCTCTGTGGAACCCTTAGCGAGTGAATAGCTATTTTAGGAGATATGCCTCATGCTTCTAGTCTGTGTAAATTTGAATCATATTTCTAGCTACATACAAGGCATTTTCATGATACCCGACATGCACATTGCAAACAGTTCTTGAAACCTCCTCATATTTCAACCAGCCAAAACCTATGTGTGAGCCTAAGCTATTTACTCTACGCTGATATTTAGGGTCAAAGGTGGTTTCCTGGATTAACAAATCTAGCTCAAGTAACAAAATAATATCACATATTTTAAAAAAAAAAGACCATTGTTTTACTTTCATCAGTTTAAAACAGGTAGGAATACCTGCCTGCCTACAGCTGCTGGCTGGACCGCAGCATGAATGTGCAGTAACTGTGGCTGGTGTCCTCCCACTCCCATATCAAGGTAGACAGCCAGCTCTCAGGACATCCCTTGTGGTTGGTAGCCAGTGAAAAAACATTGAAACTTTTCTGCCGTTTCTCTATCAGCTGTGTGTTTGTAGAAGTTGAGTCGAATTAATGCAGCATCCCTTCCTAGCAGAGACATGATGGCAGCAAAGAAAGAAAATGAGCCATCAGCGCTACCCTAGTACTTCTCCCTGTGCTGAAATCTGTAATGTTAAGGATTTTTTTCTGTTGAGTAGTCCCTTGTTCTTTTCATCACAGGATGCAGCCTAAATCCACTAAAATCATGCTCCATTGACCCGGATGCATTTCGAATCAGGCCATGAGCCCAAGCTGATTTTCCTTGTATTCTTTCCGTCTGCAAAAGCAACAGGGGTTCTTTCCTGTGCTCCCAAAATGATGCCATGCAAGCATTGAGTAGATACACTACTGTTAACAATAAACATTTTAGAGTGCACTAAAGACTGAATATATTAAGGAGGCCTCCCTGGACCACTTTGCAATGCATTCAACTTTTGATGCTTTAAGAACCCTGATTCCAAGTATACCTCCATTTTCAGGTGGCTCAGCTGACTAATGAGTAGATGCTGTTAATGCTGCAAGTTCTGGTGTGTGGCAGGTCATTAGTCAAATTTAAGAGGCCTCTGCAGAAGCACCCTGCATTATGTTGTTATACGATGTAGGAAACGCTCTAAGACTGTGACTAATAAGAGTCAGGAGCCTCGTCCTTTTGGCTGTCTCACAGTTATGCCTTTTTACAATATCTCGTGTTAGCATATTAAATAGAAAACACACATTTATGAGGTGAAGCAGTTTCTGTGAAGGGTAACAAAATATAGACAATTCACATAAGTTTTACCAAAACATTTCTTTGATGCTCCGCTATTTTGACATTCTGTGGGATTAATATACAAAATTATAAATTTATATCTTCTTAATACTGCAAGCACTTGTTCAGGTTACATAGCCCAAATCACCTCTTTGCATAGTTTTGAATGTGGCATGACCCTGAATATTTGGCAGTTGTTGGGAAAAAGCCAGTCTGAGGCATTTGAAGGCACTAACTGCAGTGAAGGAGCTGCTCTGAGACCCAGAAAATCCAGTTCCGTCTCTGGGGTTTTGTTACATGACTTTGAAGAAGTCACATAATCCCTTCGGGCTCTGGTTTTCCACTAGTAAAGTGGTGATTGCATTTCTTTTGTTGTTTTTCTGACAAGCTGTCTAGCCTGATGAGACTCTAAGCTTCTCTGGGTAGGATCCTAAAGTGTTCCTGGAGTTCATGAAAAAGAAAAGCAAATTGTCTTACAGCTTGGACAAGCATTATAAACAATTGTCTAATTCCTCCACATTAACTAGAAGTTTGTGATAAAGCCCTATTCACTCAAATAAAATAATAAAATAAATAGTTATTTTTCCACTGAAGTTCCTATGAAGTCAGAGAAACTTTTGGAATACACTTTGTATGAAAAGCTTTACCACCCACCTGTCACTCTCACAAAGTATATAATTTTGAAAAATTATGCAAAAAACCTAATTATATTTCAATTTGCTAGTCCTTGCTTAGTTAAACTAGTGACATATGCAAATTACCTGCTGAGACCTAAATTGCTTTTTTCAAAGGATAAATAAATGCCCTTTAGTATTTTCAAATATTATTGAAAGAACTTCCTGATTGACAGATATGAAGTCAGCTCTGGGACGTAATATCACTTTTATAAAAGTATATTCATGTGCTTAGACAAAAATGTCCAAATTTCCACAGCATGGGGAAAATTTTAGGAGTTTGGATCCTTTTCTGAAGAATTTGCTGGAACTCAGTCGAGAGCCTTATGGATTGGAAATCTTATGACAGCTGACTTCCCTATAGGATTGCTTACTTTTTTTCTTGTTTTCCATTCAGCAACAGTATAGAAACATGATTATAAATCTGCACCCAGGCCTGCCCTTTAAAAGAATTGCTCTCAAGTGAATAAGAAGAATCACGGGTATGACCTTTAAAAGATAGCATATGACCAATTAGGGAGAGATTTTCTAATGTTCCCAGGAGCAAGAACAACTGTGCAGAGAGCTGGAGTCTGGAGATAAAAAAATTGTAACTAGAATCTTGGGTAGGCCTAGGACAATGATAGAGTAATGGCTATTCAGAGGTGCAGGGTGACAGCATTAATTAAATCTAGGGAAAGACCAGGCAAGATTATCTTTCATTGTTATTTAAAAAATAATAAGACTAAATAATAAAAAAATAAGCATAGTGAGGGAGGATACAGTTACTGTGGCTAGCACTGAAGATGTGGCATCCTGAGTGGGAAGACTGAATCATTACTGGAGGTTTCTGGTTAGGGACCAAGAAAGCTACTGCTGCAGTGATTGGATCTGGATCTTGATTGAGATTTGCAAGTATGATGCATAAATTAACTACAGTGGTATCTGTGCATATACCTTATACTGCAAACTGTTACATCTACCCCTATGAACCTCCACCACCTTTAAGAACACTGCAGATTTCAAATTTCAAAAATTTCGTTTAGGTTTTGAACAACACACAAGCTGAAATGGTTTTCTTTGTCTTCCTTAGATGCTGACATCACACTTTTAGTGCATTTCACCAGATATAGCCCCAAAAGATTTATTTGAGTCAGATAATATCACAAAAGCTCAGATATTTATCTGTGGTATGGATTCTACTTTAACCAGTAAGTTGGAGAAAATTCTTCTGGCTCTGTGTGCAGTGGATTGTAGTCAGTACTTATCTCCCTTGCTCCCCAAATAATTTCAAATTAACAGAAAATGTTCAGCAGTCCTAGGAACAGAAGCAGACTCAAAATTCCTTGAACTCCAAAGACTTTTTTAACTATTCAGCTGTTAAGTCCTTCTATCCTTTATTTTTCTAGACACTTGAATTCTTCATTCCCTTCTGCTGAGGAGCAGGAGTTGAGCAGGAGTTGAGCAGGAGGGAATGGAATCTTCCTTACTCTGAGCCAAATCTCCAGTTTGCTGATTCATGAATTCTCCTGCAAATGGTTTATAAGTGTGTGGAGGGTGTGACTGGTTGAACCTACATCTCCTGTGTCCTGGTTGAGCAACCTGAGGGCAGAGGGGGCAACACCATCACCGCCCTGGAAAGTAAACAGATATATCCGTGGTTTATGGCTTATCTGATGGTAATAATTTTTGGCAAGGTATTTTCAGAAATTCCTTGCTGGATTGGACCTTTTAGAAACCTCAGGCATCTAAAAATATGTTAAAATATCATTGAAAACACTAGACAGTGTCTACTACACTTCAGTATTTAAGCATTTTTGAAAATTGGTAGCTTTTCTCTTCATCTGCAGCTGAGTTAAGCTCTGGGATAGGGACAAAGGCCTGGCGAAGTTATTGCCCTGGTTTTCTGTTTACATGTGTGTTCACTAAACTGGGTGGAGTTAAGAAGATACTTTCCAAAGAGTGTTTAAGATAATCAAGTCTTGGTGATTGATCTGCATCTGGCACATTTACCATAGTCAAATCCCTATTGTATTTCAACAGTACAATTTTATTCCATGCTTGTTCATCAGAGGTGCTAGAGACAGAAGAATGTGAATTGAGGCTGTCAGTATAATCTGTGCCAGAGAGAGAAGGCAAAGCTAGGTGTTCACAGTGCAATAGTGAAATGGATTGAGAGCAGGCGGGATTATCAATTAATATGTTTTGTGGGCACTTTTGCAATCAGCGGTGTAGTCCTATATGCTAATCCTTCCCACCAGCTCCAGCTGCAGTGCCAGTTTTTACCAGCTGGGGATTAAAACATTAATCTAAATTTCTCTCTGAAACTATCTGCCTTTTCCTTTCACTACAGAGGAGCAAAGAATCTCATATATAGAGGGTTATATGGAAGGAACTGCATGTGTTAGCATAGTATTCATAAGTTGATTTTTTTCTCTTTATTAAAATATATTGATAGAAGCAGTGGACTTCCAGTGCCATTTCTTCCTATATCTACCTTCTTTCCCTCCCTAGATCTCCTCAGCCTAAACCATTCCTGACAGAAATCTGGCTAATCTCAGAGTATTCACTGACGGGCACTTGATGGTCCCCCAGATAAACTATTTCAGTGACTTAACAATAGATATGATGCAATATATGCATGTATATGCAATATATGGGCACACAAATAAAAAATTAAATTAAATTAAAAAGAAGATTACTTAGCTCTCATTGAGTCTTGACCATTTGTCATGGTTTAACCCCAGTCAGCAGCTCAGCACCATGCAGCCACTTGCTCACTCCCCCACAGGCGATGGGGGAGATTCAGAAGGGTACAAGTGAGAAAACTTGTGGTTTGAGGCAAGAACAGTTTAACAGGTAAAACAAAACAGTGATAGTAATAATAATAATAACAATAATAACATAATGAAAAGGTAGAGCGAAAGCCACGCACACAAGCAAAGCAAACCAAGGAATTCATTCACTCCTTCCCACGGGCAGGCAGGTGTTCAGCCATCCCCAGGAAAGCAGGGCTCCATCACACCTAACGGTTACTTGGGAAATCAAACGCCATCACTCCAAATGTCCCCCTCTTCCTTCTTCTTCCCCCAACTTTCTATCCTGATGACATCATATGGTGTGGGACGTCCCTTGGGTCAGTTGGGTCAGCTGTCCCAGCTGTGCCCCCTCCCGGCTTCTTGTGCACCCAACAGAGCTTGGGAAGCTGGAAAAGTCCTTGACTAGTATAGGCACTACTTACCAACAATTTAGCCACTACTTAATAACAACTAAAACATCAATGTGCCTTCAACACTATTCTCATACCAAATCCAAAACACACTATACCAGCTACAAGTGAAGAAAATTAACTCTACCCCAGTCAAAACCAGGACACTATTTCACCCATGGTGATGGGTCTGCTGTGAATTTCTTAGACTGAATAACAAGTCTGTCACTGTACGCTTCATGTTACATGTTCTTTTCTTTACAATGAAAATTTCCAAAACTCCTAACATCTTATGAAAATAGTATTTAACTTCTGGCAAACAGTTTTTGACCACTGTATTTAAGTAGCAAGACAAAAACTCAAAAATGGAGGTAAATTCATATTGTTTTGATTATGTGAACCTCATATCTCAATACAAAAGCCAATTAATCTAATACCTCCCTCAAGAAATATAGGTAAAAATTTTAAAATGTCCCTTAAATATTGTAGTGGTATTTAATAGTACCAATACTAACAGAGACAATGTTAATTTATTTTAAGATAGAGCCATCTATAAGAAAGTCTCTAAAATTTGTGTAGGCATCTAAATATGTTTTATGGGGCCAACAGGATGAAAAATATTAGATTATATGATTATTCTGGTTTCAAAATCTATTTTCAAAACTGCTGAGTACTGTTTCCACTAACTTCTGTGGAAACTTCTGGGTGCCTGGCATTTTATAAAGCAGATCACTGTGAAGATTTGAACAGCTAAACACATGGAGCTAAACGCATGGGAGCTAGGCTTTATTGGTAATGGTGAAAATATGAGCATGGGCCACCTCTAATCTTATTATCAGCAGCATGCTTTGCAGTAACAAATAACTCAGCTTCTCTTCTGAGGAGAGCTAGTCACTGTGGCAAGCTGTGCATGAAAATTAACCACTGATAACATAATTTTCTGTTCTCTAAGGAGCTTAGAGCAGACTAGATTGTGGGACTCATTCTCAAATAAAATATTATGGAGTAAGAAAGGAAATGTAATACTTCATAAATCAAATCAAATAAAAATAGACAATTATTACTTTGAAAATTATATCTGATGTAATTTTTTTCATTGTATTCAATTTCTACTTTCATTGACAAATATTCTCGACACCTACAATCAGCAGCTTGTCTGCTGTCACGTTCATCTGTTAACCTTATGGATAACCTAACCCCATGATAAATACAGCAGTGCAAGGCACCAGACTGCACGTCAGCGCTGGCTGGTCAGGTGATATTCTGCCATACTGTTGGACCCATTAGGAGTTTACTGTTACAGCCAGTTTCCGGGGCATTGCCTTAGCTCATACCTGTGATCTAATGATGAAAGTATCAGATTAAAGTCAATATGGATGGGACTTTAGCATGCAACCCACTGTTTCAGTGCTTTTTGGGACAGAGGCAGGCACAAACTTCCATTGCATGTACTAAGGATCTGACTTAACAGCGGATAGATCACTGTGCAGCTACTAGGGGTTGCAAAGGTTCTGGCAGAGCAGTTGGGCAGAAAGGGAACCCAAGAGAGAGAAGGCTGTCCTATTGGAAGATTGCCTTTGGATGTAGGCATGGACATGAGTGCAACGTTAGCAGAATGTCGTCAAGCTTTGGATGGGCAATCCAGTAAAATGGAAGATAGATATAAATTTGTACAGCATCCCTGTGGGTAAAAGGCTAGAGTATATGGAAATGTGCATATGCAGTTTTCCAACAAGGGACAAGATCAAAGAGGAGTGACAACACTAAAAGAAAGTTTTTGAAAAGAGGACAAGGGTTCATACTTCTTGATTTTCTTTGACATAGAGAGGTGTTGATCCATGTTACCAACATTTAGGCACCTGGGTGGGAAAAGATTTGATTCTCTGCAAGTGAGAGAAAGGAGCCAGATGTCTTCAGAGGGAATTTCAGGCCACCTATGATCTTACCTGGCCCTGGAGTGGTCTGTCTTTACCCTTCACTGCATTAACAGCAACACTGTTCCTAGTTTCAGCACTTCAGACCAAGTGAGAAGAATCTGGGCAACTCTGTTCAAATCCTCTGCTGAGTGAAGAGAGAGGATGTTGCCTCACCAGTTCTGCGTGGCTAAATAGCAGTGCCAGGAAAAAGTGTCTTCCCAGAGATTTCTGAAGACAGCTGGGAGAACATCCTACCTGACACCATCACTAAGCACTAACTGGGCATTTTACTTTTCCATCTTTTTCCAGAGTTGGCATATCCATACAGCAGGCATATTTCAATACTACTTTATTCTTTTCTGCTCTTAAAGAACCATATTGACCTTTTAGAAGGAAAGTCTATAGTGTCTTGCTTCTCTATAGACATACACATATTTGTATGCATAGCCACCTAGTCATAAGTTAGTCATATCTGGTCACATAGAGTGCTATTTGAAAACAAAAATAACATCCTTGATCTCCCAGGAGACTCTTGATATTAGTTTTTTAAAGTACTAAAACATTGCTTCTCCAGGGCTAAGAAGTAAAATTTAATATTTTTTGAGTTCATTAGGTGACAGATTCTTAGAGGACATAAAAGTAGCTATGCCTTTGTAGATCTACACTGACTTGTGTCAGCTGATGGGTGACCTGGCATTGATGTTTCTCTTTCAGTCCATTAACCATGTCACTACTTGCATTAGTACCACTGACAGTTGCAATATTATAGAAGAGAGTTTTCACAGATCTTAACATGACCTTTCCAGTTTGAATTCAGACACAGATCTTAAAATGAGACTGTTTTGACTTTTTACATTTTTCATATTCTATACTTGAAGTGAGCATCTCTTCTGGTGTCTTCATCTGCAAAGTTTCATCAAGTACCAAGGGTTGGCTTGTCCAGACAGGTTTGTGCAGACCATTTCCTGTTTTTTTTTTATTTTTGTTGCTGCAAATAGTGAATATGAAGCAGGATCGTGGGATTAGCTCGAGGTATTATACTGCATCAATCAGTGGAGCTCTGTTTTGGCGATGATCATGCATGCAGATCTTCTGTAGAAACATCTTCACCTCTTATTAAAGAAGATGCATGTTCTCATTGGCTGAGAGTGATTACAACTGCAGTTTCTTACTGGCCATCATATTTTACTGTCCAAATAACTTCCCAAATAAACCTTCCAGCTCACTGGCATGAATTATGAATGTGCCAGCAGTGTTGATTTTAAAATGCATGTCAACACTTTAACATCTGAACATCTATGTAAATGCAAGCTTTTAGCAGAATTTCAATTTAACAAATTACAGTTTGTGACTCTAATTTATGAGAACTATGTAAATACCTAAGATTTTTATAGCTGCTCCCGCTTAAATTAATCACAAATTACTAATTATGCCTTTTTCAGCTGCAGGATATGCAAATTTAGACGCATAAAGAAAGGAAGCATTCAAGAATAGATTGATTTTAGAAATGTTGTGCAGTATTGTTTTTGAACAGTAGAGTGCAGCCTTTTAACCTGCTACAGACCTAACTGATCCACATCTATTTTGTTTCTATTGAAATCCAAAATATGAAGAAAAATATATATAATATATAAAGTAAATTCTTCCTCCGAGAATAATTCATATCCTCATCACTGGCTGTACACGCTGCATGTCTGTACACAACTGCAAAGCAAACATAAGTCAGAGATCTGAAAATATTCTAAACGATGGGCTAGTTTGTCATATTGCAGCTCCAACATGCCAAATGAGGAGGAAATCTGAGAGGCAATGTTGTGGCTTAACTCCAGCCGGCAACTAAGCACCACACAGCGACTCCGTCACAGTTCCCCTCAGTGGGATGGGGGACAGAATCAGGAGAGTAAAAGTGAGAAAACTCATGGGCTGAGATAAAGACAGTTTAATAGGGAAAGCAAAAGACGTGCACACAAGCAAAGCAAAACAAGGAATTAATTCACTCTTTCCCATGGGCAGGCAGGTGTTCAGCCATCTTCAGGAAAGCAGGGCTTCATCACGTGTAATGATTTCTTGGGAAGACAAATGCCATCACTCCAAACATCCCTCCTTCCTTCTTCTTCCCTCAATTTTATATGCTAGGCATGATGTCACATGGTGTGGAATATCCCTTGGGTCAGTCGGGGTCAGCTGTCCCAGCTGTGTCCCCGCTCAAATTCTTGTACAGCCACAGCATACTCACTGGTGGGGTGGGATGAGAAGCAGAAGCAGCCTTGGCTCTGTGTAAGCATTGCTCAAAAATAATGAAAACATCCCTGTACCATCAGCAGCGTTTCCAGCACAAATCCAAACCATAGCCCCATACTAGCTACTGTGAAGAAAATGAACTCTGTCCCAGCCAAAACCAGCACAGTCACCTTACCTACAGCCAAACCAATCTTCTGATGTCAACAGAAATATTGGCTACAACAGGATTTCTGCAGCCAAATAGACTGCCCTCCAGGTAAGCAGAACTAGAAAAGGTCTGTTATTGCCAGCTGTAGTGGTGGGAACTGGGAACAGAGCCCCTGATGTATTTACAGTGGCTCCTCTTGCACATTCATCCTCCTTTCCTAGCTGTTCAACGATCACGGTGTTGGATGTAAGTACTGATTTTGTTTTTTTAAAAAATTATTTATTTATTAATTTGTTTATTTTTATTTTTGTGTTGCTGTTCAGAAATTTCATTCTGTGCTTCCTGTAAGGAAGGAAATTGTGGTTTTCTACAACCGTAGAAGAACTAAATCTTCAAGCTTCCTTCTCTTTTTAAGGCCATTTGGTTTTGGCTGGTTTTGTGATTTTTTGGTGAATAGTCTTTTTATGACTACAGTTCCTTCCACTCAGCCCTTCTCAGACTTCATCTGCAGTATTTTCCTCAATTTGGGGTCTATAGTACAAAACAGACATTAACATATTGGAGAGAGTCTAGCAATGGGCCACCAAGCTGGCCAGGATGTGGAAGGAGAGGCTGAGAGCTGGGCTGTTCAGGCTGGAGAAGACAAGGAGAAGAGGAACTTTCTTGCTGTCTGCAGCTTCCTGCTGGGAGCATGTAGCGACTAAGAGACAGACTTTTTTCAGAGGTGAACAACGAAAGAACTGGAGGCAACAAAGGGAGAATACAATTAGACAGAAGGAAAAAAGTCACCATTTCAGGGCAGTCGAATACCATGGTCTAACTTCAGAGTTAAATCCAATTTTGAAGGTGGCCCTTCTTTCATCTGGAGGTTGCACTAGGCAATGCACTTTTCCAAATTAAATTAGTCTATGTTTCTAAGTCCAGGGGTTTTTTAATTTATTATCAAGTTCTGCAGACCATGTCAAAAGTATAGTTAGGAAAAAGTCCCTACCAAACCCAGATTTAGGCAGGTGGTACTGTCTGGAGTCATTTGGTGTGATTTTGACTAAAGTATTTTGTGGCTAATTGCAACAGGGCTGGTAACTGAGACTCAGGTGGATAATGGGATCCTAATTTGCCACAGAGCTGTAGAGATTAGTAGAATACTTGGCTGAAGCACACAATGAAAAATAGGAATTTGGGACTGTATTAGAAATGTCAGACAAAGAGCGGTTTCATTTATTCACTTACTGAAACAAAAGGACCCATCAGAAGCATCAAAAGGGAAAACCAGATCCAAAATCGTGTTTCATTATGTTTCTCAAGGTAGACTAAAATAAAAAAAACTAATTTACAAAGTGCTGCTTTGACCAAATTTATTATATCGATCACTGCTTGTAGTCCTGTCTCAGGCACTATAGTGATGGGGATCAAAGAAGGCAGCATGAAACTTTATGGCTTATTGTCCAAAAGATCCTGTTGTACACATTGCACCAAACCACCACTAGAGTTGCCTGTGGCATCCCTGTTACACATCACCCTAGAGACTCAGGGGAATTGCAATCTGATGACGCAAAAACTGCCCTAAACTCGTAAATTTGTTTTCCTTTGTTTTGTGCTGTTGTTCTGATCTGAGGTTTTTCTGCCACCTTGCAACCTCTTAATATCACCCTCTAGGGTTTGGCTTTCTATGGACTGAGCCAGAATTCTTTGTAAAATCTATTAGTGAGCAGTACTGGATTTTAGGGTGTTTCTTCTTTCTCTCCCTCTCCTTTCCTTTTAAAGACTCACTGTGCTTTAGTTTGTAATTGCTGGAATTGTAAGCAAGTGTTGAAATGCTACACAGTTCATTGCTCATTTTATGCTTCATAAAATATTTAGATCCTTTCAATGCAATGTAGCCATGAGTCAGCAGGCTGTTACTTTAACACATTTCCTCGCGTCAAGAGCTTGCATCCTCCAATAGTTTAGTGGCAAAGAGGGGTGCCAGAATTTATTCTTTAAATGCAGAAGACTTTGAGAACGAAGATACATTACTGCTCCTGTATATACCCCCATTTTTTCCTTTTCAGTCTTCTCACCATACGCCCAGTATCCTCAGTGTTTCCCTGATGGAAACTCCCTGTTCTTGAGCTGATGGGTTGGTTTCTCCCTCTAACTGGCTTTGATCACATAAGAATATGATTGTGGTGTCTATCAGTTGCAAAGCCACTGAATGAAGTTCATTTGGTGTTCCAGCTTGAGGAAGCTGGTATAGAAAATGTGAACTTTTGGGGCTGCAGTGAAGTCTAGAGGGAGATTAGTGCATGACGTCTCCTAAACCTTCTCACTCCTTGGGCTACATCACAAGCATGTAGATGCACATCATCCCTCCTGGGGAATGTTTTGAGGTCCACTTTGTTGAAGATGTTGTGTAAATACCTTTTCACACGCATATCCACATTCAAATATTAAGTTCTTTCTCCTTGACTGAATTTTGCAAGACAGCTTAAAAAACCCAAACCTTCTAGGTCATTCTTTGTTATCTTTGCAAAAACATTTACATCCATGTTGAGGTGTGTTTCAGCAGGCAGCAACATCTGAGTATTGAATGTATATGTCTTAGAGATGCTGGGGAGCTACTGAAGGGCTACAGTCTTCCAAGCACCTATCATTTCTAAAGATTTCCTACCTACTGAAATCATACAGGTTTTGAAGGACCAAGTACTGCAGAACTTGCACATCTTTTGAGTCTCTGAATCTAAGTGGCTTCCTCCAGGTCACAATCTGTAAGAGAGATCAGTGAGCCTGGATTTCTCACTTCATAGCCCCGCCCCTAGCTACTGCAATAGTCTTTTTACTCTAAAGAATAGAAGAATTTTGTTGGTATTGCTGGTTTGGGCTTATTTTGGTTGGTTGGCTTTTGGTTTGTTTGTTTGTTTTTTTCCCTTTCCCTGTGCCAGATTGTGTTAAATACTTTGTTGCACTGTCTATAGCTTTTTCATTTGATTTTCAGGTCAGTAGACAGATTCTCCACTCAATATTTCATAAATGTTAGCAGTTAGTTAACAAATTCCATCATGCCATAGCACTGAAGTGATCTTTCTACTTCTTGGCACAGCATGGTTTGTTGTTTTTGTTTTTGTCTTCTCAAGGAGGCATCTTAAAGATCTTATTTATAATTCATCGAAAGCAATACGAGCTTCAATTTCCCCACAAAAATAGTGTTGGACAAAATATTCATAATAACCACTGTTTTAAACCATAACTCATAAAATCAAGTCTATCTCCAAATGTATTTTTCATTTATAGCCTGATAAAAAGCAAATTGCCTCTCCAAAATCAGACTATAACTTAGTTTCATAAAAATATGACCACTTTGTTTTGTGTGCCTGCTCTGGAAATAGGTTATAAATGTAAGCAGATCCCTTGAATATATTCTACTAGCTACCAGTGTGAGTGAACTTACCGAAATAGATCTGAGGCAGATAAATAAGATAACTGTTAAAGAGTAGAGCTGGGAGTAGAACAAAAATCTAAGAGGAGTATCCATGAAAGCTGCTGAAAGTTCAGACCTGTGGTAGAGCTTGAGGGGCCCTTAAAAGAGAACAACAGCAATCCCTCAAAAAATTAAAAAAAAAAGAAGAAAAAAAAAAAAATAGAAAAAAACCCACAAACTGTTCCTTCTTAATTTATACTTTTAACTGAGAGTGTTAACAACATTGTAGAGAATACCATGGTAGGAAGGCAGTCCCTGTACAGGCAGATTAAGGGACTAAAGGAATTTGTGGAGCTGGGCCCTGGTGGGTACTGGGACAAACTGTGCGGGGGCAGGGGGGGTGAAGGTATTTGGGAATAAGGAGAAACATTTGCAGTAAGTGCTGGAATGAAACTCATCAGTTTTCTACCCACTGCCATGATGAAGTAATCTGTAGATGTTATGACAGCTTTAAAAAAAGGGAAAATAGCAAGTTAATCACTTGCAAGACAGTTTTTCCCCATGGCCTGAGAACATTATGAAAAAAATACCCAGAAGCATTTGTGAGAGTGACGGGGAAGCAGTTGATCAAGGCTGCTGTCACTGAAACCAACTTGTGTAGATTATTCCATAGTTGTTGCAATCACACTCTTATTAATATTAATAGAAATATGGATTGGGTTTTACAATGCATATTTAAATAAAAAGTTGATGGCAAGGATACACCAAGCATATCTAGCAACATTAGAAAAGAGCTAAATTAAAGACTGTGATTTGCAAGTGGTCACTTTTTTCTCGATGCAGAATGAGAATACTGCCCAGCCAAGTGTTATTGAACTCTGTCCAACAGGAGTATATGGTCAGATCAAGGATAACATACTCTGCTTATTGCCACACTGAAAGCCTCTTTTAGGATATGTTGCAGCTCAGCAGATATTGTAAAATATTTTGCATCCAGAGATTTGCAATTCAAGCATCAACAGTTAACATAAAAAATAAGCTACATAAGCTGTTCTTTCTTTCCCTGAATCCATCAGCAAACTGTATGCAACAAAGTTGTGTCATTATAAATTTTAGCAAGTAACTATTTATTTTGAGGTCTTAAGGAAAGCTGATTTGGGTGGGTTTTTTCTTTTTCAGTAGCTGGTGCAGCCGTATCTGTCACACAGTGCAATTAATTACTTGATATAACTAAAATATTGCATTGATACTAGACATCTAAGTAAACTGGACCTTGAGCTGTTTCCATTGAAATCAGGTTAAGTTCATATTTAGGGTCAAGATGTACGAATGTTTTGAATTTCTGAAGCTGGCATTTGCGTACCCAAAATAAGTACAAATTATAAAATAAATGTTCAAATGCAAAATACTTCACATTCCAGGACTGTCTGCTGTTAGAAAGTATTGTTGAAAATGTAAGACCCAAAACAGTGTACTTTTACTTTGGCCAGATCTCTCAATATTCTGGAAGATGTGTCTGTGCATTGAAATATCTTTGGGGTTTTTGCATATATGATGGACCTTATCTGGATGTTGAGGTTTTCACAGTTCTTTGCACAGTTTACATCTTGTAATACTGTCATCAGAAGAAATCACCTTCACTAAAAGCAAGTACTGTTTGTGACTTCCTGTGTCTTTGCAGCCAGACAGCCCTGGTGCTGGCTGTTAGCTTTATTTCTGTTTGCAAAAGGTTGTATATCTTGCTTTTTTATATCACTTTAAGTATGAGGAAATAGGTGGGAATCATTTGTGCAGTTTGCAGGCCCTTCTTGGTGTTCTTAAGACTTTGCGTTTACTTGGCTTTCTCTTTTGAAAATTTTATAGAAATACTTTGCAGTAAAATTCTGTGGAGTTTAGATTTGGAATGCTACAGTTTAAAATACACAAAAAAAAGGCAATGTGTAAACACTTCTTAATTAGGAGACTGAGACAATCACTGCTAGTACTCTTTTAATTCTTTTAGATTGATCATCCCTAACATTCATTTAAAACACAATCCCATATGATTAAACACAAACTGATTTGCAGAATAAAGGCTCAAAACCTGATTTCTTCTCTGACTATCAACTTAAATTGAAGCTGAAGTCTCTTATACACTCTGGTTTTATCAGTTGGTTACAAACAGATTATCACAACGAAAAGTTATGCAACATTTTCAGATTTCAAACACAAGATGGCACCATTACTAGTGCTTTTCCCATATTATCTCCTACTCAATACGTGACAACTTTTGAAACTGCAAAATTGCAACAGCAGCGCAGCTTCCTTGCACACGTTGCGTGCATGTTTAATATATAGAAACCTGGCGCGTGCCTAATGGCCTCTGTAGTATCTCTTCATTTTACTGAAGTGCCACATATGGTACAAATGCTGTTATTCTTGCCAAGCCAAGTCTTTAAAAGCTCAGGTGGGTCAGGAATGAATTGTGCCTGTAGGTGCAGGTTTGCTCAAGGGGTTGTAGAGCCTATAATTACCCCTATGTCCAGCGCTGCACATATTCAGGGTCATGCATTGCAAGAACGCTCGTTCCTGCTTTTCCCAGCACCCATCAGATAGATGTGTGTACAATCCTGTGCAAATTTATTTTAGCTTCTCTGCTTGTATAAGTACACGTGTATTGTGCTCAGTCTCCTTTGAGGAAAATGCTGGGTTTGTTTGGCTTTTGGATACATAGTGTTGGGCAAATTTAACTAACTATTTTTTAAAGAAACAATGTCAAAACATTTATCTCAAACAAAAGCCAATTTGCCTTTATCTAATGCCTTACTTAGACCTCAAAGATCCTCATGTATTTTTTCCCACCTCAGATTTAAAAAATGCTTTTTTAATTTTGATTATTTTGCATGCTTGTCAAAGGTAAATAAAAGACCTGTGGAAGATGTTATGCGTTTCCTAATGCACTAGTCTGACAGAGGTGAGGCTGCTGCAGCTCTGTTCCCAGGTTCAGCCAGGAGGCTGAACATGTATTCCACACAGGCACACACACACAGAGATATCTGCATATGCAATACATGCATACATATGCATATGCCTAGTTGCACTTATCAACACATAAAGAGAACACAACCATAACACAAACACAATCAATGCAAACAGCCTCATCCTCTGGCTTATCAGGATGAAGGTCTTCTAATGGGAAATACATATATATACACACATATATACAGTGTGAATCCCCCCAGCAGCTAGGATCAGAGCCTTACTCTGCCCTGCCCCTGAATCCCAGTCTCCCCTGTTGCTGGCACCCAGACACAGGAGTCACCGAGGCTATAACGCCAACTCCAGCTGCTGGTAGAGACCACTTCACTGACATACACACAGGGGCAATGGATCTCTCCAGTTTCTGGTTCAGACCTGTGGCTGTGACACCCTAGCTGGGAGACCCTGGTTCCTCCAGCAGCCAAATCACAGCCCCTTGGGTCCTTCCTATACCCAAACCAAGCTTACAGCTGCTCCAATACCTGGCTTCCAACTGCCAAATCGTACTCGCCATGTAGTCTAGCCTCATGTTTGCTAGTGATCACCCACTGACATACACACCCACATGATCTGCACATGCTCCGGTCACTGCAGTCACTGACACCACAGACACATGGACCCCTAAGACCCCTGGTCCCACCCCATTGCTGCACTCAGAGCCCCATACACATGCACACAGGCAGAACAGAGAACCTCTCACCAAAGAAATGGAGTTAAATGAGAAGGCAGGACAGACTGTCTGACACCCATCAGGTGTGGGGCATGGCCACACACGTACACTGTTTACAGACTACTGGTCCTTTTTGTCCCTTTATATCTGTTTTCCCACATTTGTTTACCTTGATCCCTTCCTGTCCCCACCTGTGGTTTCTCCTTTAGACATCCCATAATAAGTCTTGTGCAATCCACAAATCTTGTTCCCCTTCATCCCACGACTTCCATAGGCAGTGAACCCACCGATCTGTAAAGTGCTCTCCTGCTGGTGTCACGCCCAGCCCATGGGGCTGAGGCTCCCCTGGGACAGCCCCAGGAAGGACCAGGTCAGGGTCTCATATCTCTGATGGGGTTATTGGGAATCATCCCATGCCCATCACTCTTCCTCTGTTCTCCTTTGTGTTCATGGAGATGATCCTTTAGTCACATAACCTGATGGGAAAATTTAGCCCAAATGCATAGAATTATAAAAATGTCCATAAAACGAAATCTTATCCTTGCAAATATTTCTCCTCGTAACTGTGCGGGTATTGATGCCAGTCTGCAATGTGTATTAAACAGATGTTTGAAAAGACATGACTGTCAGATAAATATTTTGCTCTAAAACCAGATTTCAGTTTATCTATATGAAGCCTTATGTACTTAAATTCTAACTTAGACAAGTCTCTTACACACACATTAAAATTAAATGCAGATTTGAATGCTTTGCTAATTTGAAGACTTTGGATTTGACTGTGCTCAGCCAGAGTGTAAATGCATCTAGAAGTTAAGGACAGCATGAAAAGTGTAAGCTAAATGAAAGGACAACACTGGAATAAGAACAAATGGGCACAAATTGCTCATAAAAAAAAGAAAAAAAGAAAGTCGGAAGGTGACTTCACTAGAGGAATTGAATTCTGGAGCAGCTATCTAATAACAATAGTTTGGAAAACTGATCTTAAAATGCTCAGCTTGGTCAGAAACTAAAGAGAGATAGGATGGGAACTAATAAAAAATCCATTGGGCCAGGAAATCACTTAGTTTTTTCTGTCTCTTTTGAGCAGTCAGATTGTGGAGGATGCTGCATTAATCATGGTCCTCTTTGTCACAGGAGATACAAAGCTGGAAACTGTAACTCTGAAGGGCATCTCACACATGAACCTAAATCCCGTGCTTGTCTATGAAGCATACATAGAACTGAAAGTTTGTTGTGTTACTCGGGTTTGTCTAATGTTATTGGTGCTTCCCTTGTGTAGAGGAAACATTTGAGAGGTAGTGACTAGAGCTAGGCAAATAATGAATATTCCATTCAGTGAATTTCTCTACTATTTGCAGGTTTTCCCAGAGCACATTGCAGTTCCCAGTAAGCCTTATTATTCTGCAAATAACTGCTTTGAAAAAGACCTAGTCTGTAGATTGCATTTCATTTGCTTGCAAATGCTGGTTGCTTAAAATTCAAACTGTTGTATTTAGGCACATGGCATATGAAGTGTTTTTGTTCCCTAGAGAAACTGTGAAAGTCTTAAAAATCACATTTCTGGTATTGAAAGAATCATGATTATTCAGATGAAATTTAGTGGTTTAGGGCAAAACTCAAACTATACAAAGTACTGGAACAGGGCCAATTATACCGGCTCTCTCACAGGTAGTCCATTAGTATTTTTTGGAAAACCTTTCACTTTAGCTATTCCATTCTAATAGAGACAGCAATTTATTTTCATATGCAGTATTATGCATCCCTCGAATCATGCTAATGGCAAAAACCATAGGCTAAAAGATTATTAGATTCCATTGTCATACCTGCTAGCTACAACTCTATTTTTGCTGTGTACAACTTATAAACACCAACATTTGTATGGCTATAACAGACAGTTCTTTATTCATTTTTGTCATGTCAAAACATGTGAAATTTAGAAGACATGTGACTCAATTTCTATTTTGATTTTTAATAGATCAATTTGTATACATATTAAACTCCACAGAATGAACAGATGTTCCAGAATAGAAAGAACTGCTACAGTCATCTGCTGCCAGGGGTCAGAAAGGGAGTCCCTTAAAATATCCTCTAAATTTCATAATGATGTCTATATGATTTATAAAATATTGTTGTCCTGCTGAAAATCTCATCACTTTCTCAAACTGTACTTCCCGATAAACCAGGTATCCACCTCAGAGAAGCATATACTGGACGGCTTCATTACCCAGTAGTTATTTTGCAACATAGCTAACAGCATATTGAAGACCTTAACACCTTAACCACCTGGACCCCAAAAGATTTGCTGTTAATAGGATTGCTACAAAACCCAGATATTTGTGGGAAAACAATGGTTAAGGGAAGAATAACACCAATAGGGTATAGAGCTCACAAGAGCTAATGTAGTTTTAGAAGTGATATATTACCTCCACCTTGGAGACCTTTGCGCATTTACGGGAGATACATACAAAAGGCGAATGGTCCTTTTCAATGGTTGTTGCTGTTAGAATTACAGCAGGAAATGTCACAACATAGCAACTACCCAAGTATAACTACTTCTTTCTTTGTAAATCTTAGAAAACCCTCATGAGCTTCCACCAAAAGTTCTGGCTTTTACTTGTGTAAGTTAGCCTGCCAAAAAGTGTTGCATTTTCCCACCCTCCCATCACCTGTGTCATGGTTTAACCCCAGCCGGCAACCCAGCACCCCACAGCCACTCGCTCACTCCCCCCACAGTGGGATGGGGGACAGAATCAGAAGAGTAAAAGTGAGAAAACTCCTGGGCTGAGATAAAGACAGTTTAATAGGTAAAGCAAAAGCCACACACACAAGCAAAATGAAACAAGGAATTCATTCACTGCTTCCCGTGGGCAGGCAGGTGCTCAGCCATCTCCAGCAAAGTAGGGCTCCATCACACCTAACGATTACTTGGGAAGACAAACGCCATCACTCTGAACATTCCTCCCTTCCTTCCTCTTCCCCAGCTTTCTATGCTGAGCATGACATCGTATGGTGTGGGACATCCCTTGGGTCAGCTGGGGTCAGCTGTCCCAGCTGTGTACCCTCCCAAATCCTTGTGCACCCAGCAGAGCATGGGAAGCTGAAAAAGTCCTTGACTAGTGTTAGCACTACTTAGCAACAACTAAAACATCTCCACATTATCTACACTGGTTTTAGCACCAATAAAAAATAGCCCCATACTAGCTACTGTGAAGAAAATTAACTCTACCGCAGCTGAAACTAGGACATGGATTCTTGGCCAGATTACCTGAGGTGATGACATCTCCCAGCTGCCCTCACCTGAGACACTGACGCTAAAGTTACCAAACAGAGGGGTGGTAGAAAACAAGACCATCTCTAGAAGGACCATAGGGTTTCTGAATACCCTTATGCACTGATGTAAGTAGAGCCAGTTACTAGTTCTCATGGTAACCTCCAGGTTGTTCTTTTTTCTTGGCCTCTGGCCAATACTTTCCAACAATTATTTTGAATAAGAAGAGCTCAGCTTGCTCAGCAGAGCTGAACAGAATTAAGGTGATGCTTGGACAGGTTATTCGGATTAACTCTCATGATGGTCAGAGCTTTCAGGTGTGTTGATCAGTTTAACTCCCTGAAGGCAACATTATAGTAATTTAAGGAAAAATTCTTCAAGAATTCTAAACCTGAGCAAAGGTGTCAATATGCCACTCTTTCGTTTATTGGAAGGATCTAATATCCTTCTCATTCTGAGAAGATTTGTATCTGCCTGTAGAGTGCCTATCCGAAAGCTGCAAGTGGTGACAGCATTCTCCATAGCCCTTATGGATCTGGCCACAACCACAATGGAAAGTATGATTCACAATATCAGGAGAAGTGAGAGAACCTGGAAGTAGTTCCCTTGGAAAAGAAGAGCCTTGGTCCCAGTGGCTTCTTCCGATGATGTTTTACTGATGACTCTCTCAAGTAAATACACTAGTTGTCACTGGGTCAGGGAACAGAAACACAAAGATTTTCTTGGATCATTTCCAAATTTCTTAGGTTGTGCATCAGGCCAGTGATGCAGCTTCACTCTTGGTCCCATTCCTTAAAGTCCAGTTTCATTCTCTACAGATGGGTGGAATAAACCCTGGTTCCTCCAAATACATTCCACCATACAAAAATGTTGAATAGACAAAAAATTTTCTACAATGTTTCTGTTCAACAATTCTGCAATTTCAGCTGTAGAATTGCATGTTTAATACTTTGTGGCTTGCTGGCTCCCAAAAAAAGGCATAGCTTCTCTTGAAGTCTCCAGGGAATCCTGCAGACATGCCTATTCTTCCAGAAGACTTACCTTGAGCTCTCTGTAGGGGAGAAAGCTGCTGATCTCAATGCTGTAAATTAATAAATCATTAGAGATATGATGCAATATTGGGAACAAGTGTTAAGCTGTCTAATTGGCTAATGAATTAGGCATTACTTGTCATGAAGTATCTAATATATCCTAATCACAGTTACATCTTGGGCAAATCCATGTGGTTAAGTTTTCACTTAATGTTTTTTCTCATTCCCTTAAAAAGCAGTAACAGTGCTGTAACTATAGTGTGGATACTTTTCCCAATAATGATCTAGTGGCAAATTTACTGTCACTGAAAGCTAATGCAAAAATAAACTAATTGTATTTAATTTGTTTAACTGTCCCTGTCTTTTATGGCTATCATGAAACTTTCAAAGATAGTTGATGGATATAGGACTATCTTAATCTCTGTCTGTAAAGGAAGTGAGACATTTGAAATAGGTAAGAGTTAAGCTCCATAAAAATCCTCTCACTATATAGTATTCTGTTTACAATATTTGTTTAGGAAAGGTGACATTACTCTGCTAGTATTCTGCATGGACCCCCAAATACTACATATTTGTGAGTATGTAGTATTTACATACATACTTACATATAAATGCATATTTGTATACGTTATGAGTGTAGCATAAATATATTGTATGGGGAGTATTTTTATTAGCACTCTTCTAGCCAAATGGACATTTCTAGGCATGAATGTTTCTGGTTACATTAAAGCTTTATTTCTGTACTGATACATAAATACATATATATACCTATAGGTGCATATGTGTATGTGTGTATTTATGTATCTGTATAGAGCTTTAACACATATACCCTTAGAACAAATAGCACATATAACTTTTAGCTAAATCTTTGAAAGTTTTTGGACCCCTAGGATGGGATGCCTGTTGTGTGGATTGACCTTAGCTGGCCTCCAGGTGCCCACCAATAAAACAAAAAATATTTTTACAAATACATTAACAACAGAAAGCCAAGGACAATCTCCATCATTTATTGGATGGAGGGTGGAACGTTGCCACCAAGAATGACGAGAAGGCTGAGGTACTTAATGCCTTCTTTGCCTCAGTATTTAACCATTAAACCAGTTATCCCTGGGGTATTCAACCCCCTGAGCTGCAAGGCAGGAACGGGGAGCAGAATAAAACCCCCATAAGCCAGGAGGAAGCAGTTTACGACCTGCTGAGCCACCTGGACAATCACAAGTCTATGGGGCCAGATGGGATCCACCCGAGAGTACTGAGGGAGCTGGAGCAGGAGCTCGCCAAGCCACTCTCCATCATTTACCAGCAGTCCTGGGTAACAGGGGAGGTCCCAGATGACTGCAGGCTTGCCGATGTGACGCTCATCTACAAGAAGGGCTGGAGGGAGGATCCAGGGAACTACAGACCTGTCAGCCTGGCCTTGGTGCTGGGGAAGATTATGGAGCGGTTCATCTTGTGTGAACTCACCAGGCATGTGCAGGACAACCAGGGGACCAGGCCCAGCCAGCACGGCTTCAGGGAAGGCACGTCCTGCCTGACCAACCTGATCTCTTTCTATGACCAGGTGACCTGCCTAGGGGATGAGGGAAAGGTTGTGGATGTTGTCTACCTGGCCTTTAGCAAGGCCTTTGACACTGTCTCCCACAGCATCCTCCTGCAGAAGCTGGTGGCTCATGGCTTAGACATGTGTACTCTTCGCTGGGTAAAAAACTGGCTGAATGGCCAAGTCCAGAGAGTTGTGGTGAATGGAGTTAAATCCAGTTGGTATCTGGTCACAAGTGGTGTTCCCCAGGGCTCAGTGTTGGGGCCAGTCTTGTTTAATATCTTTATCAGTGATCTGGATGAGGGGATCGAGTGCACCCTCAGTAAGTTTGCAGGTGACACCAAACTGGACAGAAGTGTGGATCTGCTCGAGCGTACGAAGGCTCTGCAGAGGGATCTGCACAGGCTGGATCAATGGGCTGAGGTCAATTTTATGAGGTTTAACAAGGCCAAGTGCCGGGTCCTGCACTTGGGTCACAACAACCCCAGGCAACACTACAGGCTTCGGGAAGAGTGGCTGGAAAGCTGCCCGGCAGAGAAGGCTCTGGGGGTGCTGGCTGACAGCCGGCTGAATGTGAGCCAGTGTGTGCCCAGGTGGCCAAGAAGGCCAACGGCATCCTGGCTTGTAGGCTTATAAGGTCTTTTCTAACCTTAATGATTCTATGATTATATTCTATGTTTCTAAGCTTCTCCATCACTCCTCCTCCTCAGTGGGACAGCGGGAGAGATTAAAAACTCAAAGATTAAGATCAAGGCAGTTAGCCACAAATACAAAGCACAACACTATAATGGCTGCCTTGGGGAAAGTTAATGCCATCCCAGCCAGACCCAATACATCAGTGTAGCCAGCAGAGCCTAGAGCTGAGCAGGATCAGTGGCTGGGATTCGTATGCATGAACATAAAAGTGACTTTGGATTTCCTCAGTTGCTGGATATCCAAGCTGGATAGATGCTTGCTTAGATGCAACTCAGATGGCTGGTAGATGTTACGCTGAATGATCATCTGGGGTAGCAGGCAGAGGTCAGGGAGAAGAGCCCATTGTTTCTAAAATAACATTAGTGACCTACTTTTAGACAAATTAATCTCTCTGTTGAATAACTCTCTTTTGGTTGTAGTGGGAACCTGGACACTTCACTCATTTGAGAACACCTAAATGAAGTTGTTTGTCTCAGGCTGAATTCTACCCTTAACGTCCCTTTCACCCACTGATGGCTTCTCTGTTGCCTACACATGAGTTCTTAGTGTCATCTGAATTGCCATAGAATATAAGAGATATCCATGGCAAGTCAGGTAGATATGGCACAGGATCTACAGGAGACTGAACCCTTCTGGACCAGCAGCTGAAATCCAAATAGGATATTTTATAATATTTCAAACTGCCCTAGACACCCATATCTTGAATGGAAACCAGAACTGAAATACTAAACACTACAGAGGACCTGACTGTTTTCTTGCTAATCTTGGAAGACATCTGCACTGTAAGTAGTCATGATGCCTTCATGTCTGGTCTCTGCTAGAACATAAAGTTCAATAAATGATTGAGAGCATCTGTGCTTCCAGTGTTTCTTTTTAGTGGATGACAAATGGAAAAGAGAGATTGCTGCTGAGGTGCTGATTCTGGAAACACTTATGTACATGTTTAATTGTAGTTGAGCCTGGAGTCCATGTGACAACTGAACGAATGCCCGTTTAAAGCAATGATGCCTGTATTAACTGTTAGAGGTCCTAAACTGGAAAAATAATCGATGCAAGTCACAGCTGGATAATGGAAACCCACAGGGAAGAGGAATTACAAGTTTAGTGGGGCAATAAGAAAATATTAGAATTTAGAACAGTTCTTCAGTAAACATACATCCATTGGTTACAAACCAGAATATGAAAATCCACTTACTGTAAATTAATATATAGTTAATTGTACTTATCGGCAGGGAGAGTGATGTCTTGAGATAAACTTAATGTAAGAACTGTGAAGCAAAACTAATAGATTCTGGCATCCAACATGCAAATGAGAGTTTCATGTTAAGATGTACCATAACCATATGTATTAATTTATTATAAACCATTGGGGGTTTTGTGTGCTCAAAACTGGGTACAGCTGGCATATTAATTTGGTTTAATTTGAGAAAAGCTATTAAGCTTTATTAAGCAATGTGGAAAAAATAGAGTAGCCTGAAAAATTTACAAATATTTTAGAAACATTCATGTTTTTTAAGTCCGAATGTTAGCAAATGAAATTGGTTAGCTTGTAAATATATGTTTAATTATTTAAGAGCAAGTTGGATATACATACAAAACATCTTCCTTTTAGGCATAATTCTGCTCCTACCACACACTCTGTATTCATATAATGCTGGAAAAAAGATTTTCACTCAAACTGCAGTATCAGTAGGCACAGGTGAAAGGGTGCTGTAGCTTCCCCAGGGCTGCAGCAAAGGAAGCCTAGCAGTCTGCACTCACTATGGTAGTGGCATGGGACTCCTGTCATCCGTACAGATGAAGGGAAAACCCATGGGACTTTCACTAAGTATGCAGATGATATCAATCCTGCACATTTTGACTGCCTATAGATTACAAAGCAGTGCAGCAAAAGTGAACAGATCAGTAGCAGGAAATAATTACGTTCTTTTTTTCCTGCTCAGATTGTTGTTCCAGCAGCTTTAGCTTGTAACCTTTTCTTTTTTACAAGGAAGTATCAGCACGTAACAATAACTGACCTGTGCTTTCGGCTTCAGACGAAAATCACTGATGAGGCTCAGAGCCTTGCATTAAATCAGCACAGTGAAAGGGTCTTTTGGAGGGTGGTAACAGATTTTAGGGCAAGGGCATTTTGTCTATAACCTTGCCCCAAGCCAGAGGTAGTTTGGATTTTTATTGTGGCTGTTCTGATTCAAGTGGTACATCTCATCCTTACATTACTGATGTCACTACGGCAGTAAACAGTTTGAAAAAAATCTTGATGTTCACAAACCTTTTTAATAAAGCTTCCAGAAATATACGTCCCTTGTCTTGTGGAGAATACAATGTGGCACGTATGCTATGTTAAATCAGAAGTGACCAGTCACAATCCTGGAAAGTGTCTTGACAGAGAAGGACCTGGTGTTCAGGAGGATGCCAAGCTGACCATGAGTGAGGAATGTGCACTCATGTCAAAGGCTGCATTAGGCAGAGCATTGCCAGCAGGTCGATGGAGGTGATCCTTCGCTGCTCAGGTCTCGTGAGACACATCTGGGATGCTGAGCCCAGTGCTGGGCTCCCCAGTACAAGGGAGACATGGACATATCAGAGCATGTCCAGTGAAGAGCCATGAAGATGACTAAGGCACTGGAGCATTTGACATATAAGAAGAGGCTGAGGGTTGTGACTGATCAGCCCAGAGAAAAGAAAACTCAAGGGGGATTTTGTGTATAAATACCCAGTAGCAGGGAGTAAAGAAGGTGGAGCCAGGGAAAATGTCCCTGTTATCAGGACAGCTATAGACAGAGAAGGTCTGAAAGGCAGCTTGTCAAAAGCCAATGAGCCACTATCTCATGGAGTAGCTGCTCAGTCATGGGGCAGAGCAATGATTTTGGGACATTTTCCTTTGGGTGGGCCATGAGAGATTTGTGGCTAACAGTACCAATGTATATGTATTTTGTTTTTCCTTTTTCACTGTTAACTTATTGCTCTTCATCTATAAAAACCTACCATCTATTACAAAAGACTTCTGTAAAAGGATTTCTGCAGTTAACCTGATGCAAAGAAATCATGTTATCTGGTTGTTTCATATTTACGCTTTATTAAGAATACATATAAATAGTTGACCAGCAAAGATTTTTCACTCTTTGAAAGTGAATAAAAAGGGACTAATAGGTTGTACAGATGAAAATCAGTGCAAACAATAACTCATTTAAAATTTTAATTTTGTTAACAATAACAAAAAGTGCTATTTTGTTTTAATTCAGACAAATGGAAGATTATGCATAGTGGTATTTGGCCCAGAAGAACATTGAGAAGGGGGAAGGGAGGAGGATGACAATTGCAGAAATAGCAACGAGTGACAAGGAAGCCAAAATAATGAGAGGGAATCCAGCCACAGAAGGACTTGGAACGTTTAAAAAGGCTAATAAATGAGAAAGGCAGTTCTGTGCAGATAAATGTAGTGTAATGATGACTTTGATGAGTCTTTGTTTCACAGCTCTTTGTGCAACATGAAATAGAGGGAGTGTAGGAGAAAAAAATGAAAACAGTCAAAGCTGTGTCTGCGGGTGTCATTAGTGAGTGATGAGGACTAGAAAGACAAAAGACAAATCTCTAAGCATTTGATGGGCCTTTATTCCATACATCTGTGTAAATTTCAAAACCTGAGGCGTGACTGAGTGTGGGAGTCCAAGAAAGTAAGAGATGAGTGGATATGTCGAGCAAAAACAGTACTCCAGAACTTGGTTTGGTTATTACAATTCTAGCTGTAACCTTAATTACAGCATAGGAACAATCCAGTAAGAGTACCATCAAAAAATAATGGTTTTATGTCACAGTTTTCATCTATGTGCAATGAGTTTTCATTCTCAATGGGAACTGAATGCAGTTCAGCTACTCCTGCATCTCTATGAAGGGAAAAAACATGGAATAACAGACCTATTTTAAACTTCAGTAAACCTTTACTGACTTAGTTGTCATGCAAGTAGAGTCTCAAGCAAATCCTGGGATAAATTTCAATGTAAACCAGTAAAATGTCCTTAATCACAAATAAAACCTTGCATTTATTATTAACTCTTATTGTATCTGTTTTGAGACAGCTGGTGGTCAGTCCACACAGCTAATTACATCCTCTGTTGACAGTGTTTTTAACACCTGTGTAGTACATCTACTGCATGTGTATGTGTGCTGTGTATAAATCCATTATTATTTTGCTTCCCAGTAAAACATAACCAGGTTTGGGCAGCTGTTTAATAGAGCACTTTACAACAATTTAGGTAAGAAACTGAAGAAAAACACATCCCATTAATACTTCAGGGACAATTCTAGGTAGGCTGACGGTAATTAGAATTTGGCCAGGACTCCAAAGAAAACAGTCTTATTCTTGCATAAAATACAATGGGATTTTTATCGTCCCTGTTAGGTTTGTGGAAATACTCCATGAGAGATTTGGAGGAGCTACTGATCTTCGCATTTTGAAGTCCTTGCATTCTTGGTTACTTGTACTTTGCAGTTTCTTTATCAGACTTTTAACTCTTGGAATACCTGAGAAATAATAAATGATATAGAAATAATGCAGCTATAAATAGAAAGCCTTCAGCTTGCTCTGTGTGGGAGCTGAAACCATTAATCCTGCCATCAAAACTGTCATTATGCTGCCACAGCTTCTGGGTCTGAACTTGTTTGAAAATTAAACTGCAGTGATGTTCTGTATTTACTGTGAAGCTGAGATCTCTGACCAAGTGCTTTGCAAAGAAGGTAAGAAAATCACATCTGTATAGAAATTATTGGAACAAATCTGAATGTTTCCTTTCAGGATTTAGACATAAATTAGAAATCACTATTTAAAAAAATCTTTATTTATGTGAAGTTTGTTAAAATATCAGCAGCTGGGGGGTTTCATATATACAATTATGCTGAGGAGGAACATTTTACACATTAAGGAGCAGTACTTTCTCCAAAGAGAAAGTTCTGGTGCAGATAGAAATTTCTCAGGCTGTCCAGTAGGCTGGTGCAAATTATATGCATTCATAAAAAAATTACTTGCACTGTCAAAACCAAAGGCTTTTATCAGAGGATTTTTATTTTTCCCCTCCCTAGAACATGTTTGGGTGGAAACATGCCATTAATTAGGGACTTCAGAAAGTATCACCTATTGGACCTACAAACTAGCCAAATTGCTTTTTGAATACAATTTGGAATTAGCTCAACTAATCACTGATTGTTAATTGCATTTTGGAGGAAAAAGGAAACCTGAATGAAGTGACTGCTTCTCATTAGAACTTTGTGAACAGCAGAGTGCTTGATGTCTGTTATTTACCTGATAAATGTGGCAAGAAGCGACATTTATTTTTGCAAGTAGCAGTAATTAAATCATAGAATGATAGAATGGTTTGGGATACAAGGGACTTTATAGATCATCCAGTTCCAACACCCCTTGCCTTGGCCAGGAACACCTTCCACAAGACCAGGTTGCTCAAAGCCCCATCCAACCTGGCCTTGAACATTTCCAGGGATGGGGCATCCACAGCTGCTCTGGGCAACATGTGCTGGTGCCTCACCACCCTCACAGTGAGGAATTTTTCCTTATATCTAATGTCAGTCTGCCCTCTTGCAGGTTAAAGCCATCACCCCCGTCCTATCAGTACCTGCCCTTGTAAAAAGTCCCTCTCCAGCTTTCTTGTAGGCCCCCTCCAGGTGCTGGAAGGCTGCTATAAGGTGTCCCCGGAGCCTTCTCTTCTCCAGGCCAAACAGCCCCAACTGTCTCAGTCTGTCTTCATAGGAGAGATGCTCCAGCTCTTGGATCATCTTCGTGGTGCTCCTCTGGACTCATTCCAACAAGTCCGTGTCTTTCCTGTGCAGAGTACACCAGAGCTGGATGCAGTATTCCAGGTGGGGTCTCACGAGAGTGGAGTAGAGAGAGAGAATCAACTCCCTCGACCTGCTGGCCAAGTTTATTTTGATGCAGCCCAGGATACGGTTGGCTTTCTGGGCTGCAAGTGCACATTGCTGCATCATGTGGAGCTTCTCATCAGCCAACATCCCCAAGTCCATCTCCACAGGGCTGCTCTCAATTAATTCCCCATCCAGCCTGTATTTGTGCTTGGGATTGTCCCGACCCAGGTGCAGGACCTTGCACTTGACCTGGTTGAACTTCATGAGGTTTGCACGGGTAGCCTACCTCTCAAGCATGTCAAGGTTCCTCTGGATGGCATCCTTTCCTTCCAGCGTGTCAACCACACCACACGCTGAGGGTGTACTCAATCCCACTGTCCATGTTGCTGACAAAGATGTTAAACCGCACTGGTCCCAATACCGACCCCAGAGGAATGCCACTCATCATTGGTCTCCACTTGGACATGGAGCCATTGACTGCAGCTCTCTGAGTGCACCTATCCAGCCAATTCCTTATCCACTGAGTGGTCCATTTGTGAAATCCGTACCTCTCCAATTTAGAGACCAGGATGTCATGCGGGACAGTGTCAAATGCTTTGCACAAGTCCAGGTAGGTGATGTCAGTTGCTCTTCCCTTATCCACCATCACTGTAACCCTCTCATGGAAGCCACCAGATTTTTCAGGCACAATTTGCCCTTAGTAAAGCCATGATGGCTGTCACCAGTCACCTCCTTATTTTCTGTGTGCCTTAGCATAGTCTCCAGGAGGATCTGTTCCATGATCTTGCTGGGCACAGAGGTGAGACTGACTGGCCTGTAGCTCCTCAGGTCTCTCTTTTGTCCCTTTTTAAAAATGGGGGTTATGTTTCCCCTTTTCCAGTCAGTGGGAATTCCACCAGACTGCCATGACTTCTCAAATAAGATGGATAGTGGCTTAGCAATTTCATCCACCAGTTCCTTCAGGACCTACGGATGCATCTCATCAGGTCCCATGGACTTGAGCACCTTCAGGCTCCTTAGATGGTCTCGAATCTGATCTTGTCCTGCAGTGGGTGGTTCTTCATTCTCCCAGGCCCTGCCTTTGCCTTCTGTAACTTGAGCGGTGTGGCTTGGGCACTTGCCAGTGAAGACTGAGGCAAAAAAGTCATTGAGTACCTCAGCCTTCTCCATATCCCAGGTAAGCAGGACTCCTATTTCCCACATTTTCCCTAGTCTTCCTTTTATCACTGACATACCTATAGAAGGTTTTCTTGTTGCCCTTGATGTCCCTGGCCACATTTAATTCTACCAGAGCTTTAGCTTTCCTTAACGTGATCCCCGGCTGCTAGGACAATTTCCCTGCATTGCTCTCGGGCTGCCTGCCCTTGCTTCCACCTTCTGTTGGCTTCCTTTTTGTGTTTGAGTTTGTCCAGAAGCTCCTTGTTCATCCATACAGGCATCCATCCATCCATCCATCCATCCTCCTGGCACTTTTGCTTGACTTCCTCTGTTGGGGTGCATCGCTCCTGAGCTTGGAGGGGGTGAATATTAATTTAATATTGAATTATTTTTTCCTTGAATATTAACCAGCTTTCTTGGGCCCCTCTTCCCTCCAGGGCTTTATCCCACGGTACTCTACCAAGCAGATCCCTGATGAGGACAAAGTTTGCTCTCCTGAAGTCCAGGGAGCTTGCTGTGTGCCCTCTTCACTTCCTCAAGGATCTTGAACTCCACCATTTCATGGTCACTGCAGCCAAGGCTGCCCTTGAGCTTCACATTCCCCACCAGCCCCTCCTTGTTGGTGAGAATAAGGTCCAGCACAGCACCTCTTCTTGTTGGCTCCTCTCTCACTTGGAGAAGGAAGTTATCATCAACACATTCAAGGAACCTCCCAGATTGCTTATGCCCTGCTGTGTTGTCCCTCCAACAGATATTGGGGTGTTTGAAGCCCCCCATTATGACCAGGGCTTGTGAATGTGAGGCTGCTCCTATCTGTCTATAGAAGGCCTCATCTGTGCAGTCTTCCTGGTCAGGTGGCCTGTAGCAGACCGCCACTCTAATGTCACCTGTCCCTGCCCTCCCTTTAATCCTGACCCATAAGCTCTCAATCAGCTCCTCATGCATCCCCAGGCAGAGCTCCATGCACCCCAACTGGTCATTGACATAAAGGGCAACACCCTCTCCTTGTCTGCTGCACTATTTAAAAATAATGGACTCATATCTCATTACATACAAGTGATAGCGTGTTATACTAGAGACTGTAAACATATACACCCACAGCTTCTCTTCTCTTTTACACAAAAGCTCATAAACATTGTTAAGGGACAAAGCACAGCTTGTGTGCTTTTTCTGTAGTAAATATTCTGTCAGGGTAGTATAAAAGGAAGGTGACAGAGAAGGAGCACAAGAAAATTTCTCCTATGTCACATCCTACTGACATTGCCCAAGGAAAAGAGATAGGGGATGAGCAAGTTCATCATCTTGGCTGGAGAGAAGGTTGACTGATCTGTGCTAATCTCAGCAGTCAAATTTTCGCATCGGGGCAGAGAGTGACAAGGAGGAAGACACAGCAGAAGTGGGCAGAAATGTTCTGACAGAATGTTTTCCATTGGAAAAATGCCGATTTGTCAAAGTGAAATGTTCCCCAGGAACATGTCAATTCCAAGAGGAGCGAGGCTGACAGCAAACCTGCCTGGTTTCCTGCCAGCTCACCCGCCAATCTGCCTTCTAAGAAACTTTCTGTCTTAGTCAAAATGCCTCCAGATACTGGTGCATGTCTGCAGAAGATCAGCAAGACAATTGCAGATGAGCTGAGGGCAAGACCCTCCAGGAACCCAGAGTGGAAATCCACTCACCTGGGCAGGGTTGCCAGCAATATATATTAGGATACAGAACTTGTTCTTGGGAACATCAAGACAAATAAGTTGATTTCATTTCTGTATGTATTTAAGAAGCAGTTTTATTCTTGTTTTTTAATTATTTTTCCCTCAACTATGACATTTTTGACTGAAGTGAAATTCTGTTTCCTGAATAGCTCTTCCAGTAGTGCTGGTGGGGCTCTTGAGAACTTCAGAGCTTGTTCAATGTTTAACTTTGCAAGTTTAGTGAATTTTCTGCTAAAGCTTCTCCCAGACGGCAAAGATGTCTAGCTCAGAGCAATGGAGACCTTTGTAGGATCTCAATATCAGAAAGGTAAAGATAGTGCTGTGGTTAAGGCAGGGGCTTGGCATTCAGGGCTCCATAATTCAGCACAGCACTGTCAAACAGGTATTCTGCACAGGCCAAGTCTCTTCATACCTTTTTTTATACTCATGAAGCAAAGCAGGCAGAAGGACAATATTCTTAAAAGTTATTTATGACAGCACTCATTTACTGTGAGTCACAAATGATGGTTAGGACACAGCATATTACTAATAACACACAAACATGTAAACATGCAATATTATATGCACACTTCAAATGCTTGAACTGGTAAAATAAAATCTAGCCTTGACTCTTTCTTCCTCATTCACAAAATTCACAAAAATTACTGATGCAGGTTGTCCCATCATGGTTTTCATAGCCTGGAAACAGTATGATAATTTTCTTTGCAAGTGACTTTTTACCCTCACTTTTCTTTAGAAAGAATAAATCCTCCCTTTGCTGTTGCTGCTGGTTTCCTCTGGTTTTCAGTCTGATGTGAATTGGTTCAGCCAGAATATAGCTCTCAATATCCAGTGCTGTGCTGCTGATTAGTTTTCTGAAAGAGGACAGAGAGAAGAAGAACGGCAGGTTATATTGATTTACTTCTAATGATCTGTTTCTGAACCAGAGCTGGGCAAAGTGTTGTCCTGAAGGCACATACAGCTGTGCTCATGGCTCTTCTCTGCATCACTATCAGGACTGAAAGCCAGTAATGGATTCTGTCATGTTACTGTAGCTTTCTGCATTTTCTTTTCAAGCTGCATATGGGTCAGCTGCTGAGGACCTACATGACTTTTCCTTGCCATCTGTTGAGCAGCGTGGTCAGAATAGCCCAGAGAAGGGCACTCATACAGTGTTATAAAAAAAGCATATCAAAATAGTGTTGTGCAATCATGGGGAGTTTAGAGGGAAATTGCTACGTGTAGTACATTCTTGTATTTTGCCAGTGAGGGTGTCTGTCCATGATTTTGGCTAACCCTGGGATCTGTGAAGCCGTGAATACAGCACGGGTGACTAGGGGATACAGAACATAGCACATTTTGTCAGGGACCCAGCACACCTCTGAAGGTCTGGGAAGTTTTTTTACTGAAATAACTGGTGCTGTAACAGGACCATAACTTGCAATACAGTTGATAAATGATACTCAACAATATGTGTGTCAGACTAAAATAATTCATTCTTATGTATTGGCTTATTTCTCTTCCTCTAGAGATTTACTTTCAACATGGTATCTGCTTTCAGTTCTGCCCATCATGTTAGCTCTGTGATTTGGCTTTAGATTATATTGTACATTTGAAACTATATAAATGTAGCCAATACATAGGGAAGAAAGGTCTGAAAAGTTTGAAAACTATGGACTGCAGCAGAAATTCACTGGTGCTTAATTATTGTGGCTTTTTTTGTTTGTTTGTTTAACGCTTGTGATTGAAAATTGCTACAGACATCAGGTATTCTGGAAATTTTCCAGTGCTGATCCTGCTTTGAAGAGGGACTTAATTCAGATGACCTCCAAATGTCCTTTCCATATAAATTATTTTGCAATTCTATTAATTTAGATATTTTTCTATCCTCATAGGAATTATAAGTAAAGGACAAGTGATCCTAGCTGATAAATTTAAAGATAAAACCACCAGCTCAAGACACCAAGAAGGTGACAGATTCCCAGAAGGTGGGAGGATGTTGCTGGGAGTATACGATCCTCTAACTGTGGCTACCTCTTTTACTTTACTGAGTGTCCACTACTGATCACATGAACCAGTGGCCTAATTGAACCTCTGGTGTGACCCATACAGCTCTTATAGTTCATGTACTGTCACACCAATCTGCTTCTTTCATTTTCTCTTTCTGTATTTAATCACTCTAGACTATCAAAATGACATGTTATTTATGGACACCTGAGGCACATAAAGAAATAAACCAAGACAGTAGCAATCAAGAAAGCTTTGATACTCGTTTTCAATAAGGCAAGCATCTTCTAACGAAACTGGTCATCTAGACATGGTATTTTAAACTAGATGAAGATATTTTTAGAGGCCTGTTTTCTGGGAGAGTGAGGGGGGAAAGTGCAGCATTGCTCGAAACCCTAAATGATTCTCCAACTACGTCTACAAGGTTGAATTGCAGGAGGGACTTGGGCTTGCCCACTCTTCTGAAAAACTGGTAATAACCAGCTCTGAGCCTAAATACTTCAGGCATGGACAGGGTGTATGAACTTTAGAGCAGTAAAAAAACATGGTTATACAGTGCTCTTTTCAGAACAAGCATATGGCCAGACAAATATGGGTGTCACCCAACCCAAAGTTGTCTTGAGGTTTTCAGTCAAGATCTCTGAATACTTTAAACATTTTTGCAGCATTTTAAGAAAGATGAGATTTTTGTGGCTGACTTGACCCTATAATTAACAATGCTCCCTGGCTTCACTCAGTTACAGGCAAATAGGTTTTAGGTTTTTCTCCAAAATGAAATGATTTGGGGGAAAATTGTATATTGCATACCTTTTGGCTGTTGTCACAGCAATGCTAACTAGGTTTTCTTTGTGTTATTTTTCATATGATGCATGAAGAAAATATTGCACGATGGTGTATGGATACTTTCTATCAATCAAACAAGGAGTTGCCCCCCAGGAACATTTGTAGATGTTCTTATTTTCATTACGGTTTATAGATGGATTGGTGTTGCTACAGTACAGAAAGAGTCGGAGTGCTCTTCTAGGACTAAATAACAACACATACACGCCCACACACACACAGATCCTTTGTTCATTCTCTGCTGATGTAGAATTTAGAATGTGGAAGCCCAGGCATCATCTTCTTTTGGGTTGTCAACTTGCAAGTCTTGTCTATTCCCCCTGTGCTGAGTATATTCTCTTCTTCTCCCCTTTCCCTTCCTGCTCCTGGA
>WEKW01012253.1:306-15919 GCA_013389905.1 Sula dactylatra | reverse complement strand
GGATATGGAATTGTGTATCAGGTCAGTCAGAGACGTCTTCCATACTGGACAAGATTTAAGGCTAAAAGAATATGTTTACTTCAAAACATAAATTTACAATGCAGGGCATTACAAAAATAAATATATATAAATATGCATAAATAAATTAAAATACTAAGTTCTGTTAACACTATTAAGGTTATGTTTGATTGTTATAATTATTTTATTACTAAGTTGCNAGAAAATGGTTTCTTTGCTTAAGATGACTGCTGCCGTCCTCCCTGCCCTCCATCACTATTTTCTTCTCCTTATTTCCAAGGGGTGTGCAAAGATGCTTGGAAGGGACTCTTCTCCTCTGCTGCCCCTTAGTCATTCCCTGCTCCTTTAACTGGGGTTTCTGCTACTGTGATGGCGTGATGAGAGTTTTACTTTCTCTCCTCATCCCCCAGTTTCTTTCATTAGTAAAGTACCAGCAATCTTAATTATTACTTTCTGCTTCAGTCTTCTGTTTCTGTTAGAACTTTAAGAAGACATATTGTACAGCTTCATACATTGTTTTATGAGAAATTGTACCGTGTAGTATTAAATTTATAAATAGCAATATTCTGCTAACAAAGTAAGAAATCCAAGCATGGTACTACATATGTCAAAAGGAGAGGAATGCCTTAACTAACCAATACATTCACTTCTGCCTTCCTCCAGATTTCTTCTGGAATAACTTTTTATACTCCTATAATCCTTTTCTTGTAGTACCCATAAGGTTAGGGTATCACCTGCAAAGCAATGCACAAGGTCTCCAAAGCAAAGGTCTTTACTGACATACGGACCCTGAGACCACCTTCTGCCTGCAGCTTCCCCAAGACACTTTTTCTGAAAGGAAAGTGAGTTTTGCTTGTGTGACTCCTATACTGTATGCCATTTTACGTGTGCACTGTCCCCATGTTCTCACTGTATTCAACACTTGGTTTGGCAGAGTCTCTTTACTCTGTGAGTCAACAGAAGATACTAGAAGTTATCCATGAGAAAGATCCTACAAGAAATCCTTGGGCTGAATGAAATTGCAGAAGCCATTCTGCAAACTCACCTGCAGCAGTTCATCTTTAAAGATACGATAAAACTGTCCAACCATTTTCTGCTAGTATTAACAGGTATTTCTGTATTTCTATTTGCTGCATTTTTAGAGTAGTTGTAGAAGTAATGAGAACTTGCAGTAAGTTATGAAGTTGAAGCTTTTCTCTTGCTCTGTTTTTTGTCACTACACCAATTCTTGTCACTTCATTCCTTGAACAACAGTATATTAAGCAATGTGACAGATGTTAGTCACGTGTCGTCTCTTCCTTTTTAGTTGCTCACTTTATGTCACTTTCAGTCCTTAGGTGGTGTAAATTAGAGCAGCACCATAGATTTATGATGGCTTATGCCAGGGGAAAAATCTTTCTCTTAAACCTGAGCGATAAAAACTCTTCTGAAAAAAAATTGAAAAATCTCCTCCCTTGGCTTTTTATTTTATTTTAGAACAAAAGACTTGAAATAACTGTGTGCAGCACTCCTTCAAATGCTAAGTAGCTCTTTTACATTTCTTCCTAAGCATGTACGCACACACAAATTTTAGAACTAAAATAAAAAGATGAAAAAGAAAGGCTGAGTAGTCTTGAACGATTCAATAAATTGTGAAAGGCTATGAATTATGGAAAAGCAGAATGAAATGATTAGAGACCTAAAAGCCAGGAAGATGACACCCACCTTTTAATGTCAAAACTAAATGGACCCATTTATAATCCGAGATTACCTTTGATTTTTCTCATGCTTGGTATTTTCACGAATTGCGAGTTTAAATGTACATGCAGATATGTTGAGCTGTTGTCACTTCCTACTGATTTTTACACACATTAAGTGTGGGTCTAACCCCATTGCTTTTGATAGTCTGCTGACTTAATTGGCTTCCTGCTGATTTGATCTGGTATTAGTGAGACAGGAATCAGGTCCCGTCTCGCAGCAGTGTCTCTCTTGATGAAATTCTGAATGCAAACCTCTTTCCATTGTAGCAATGCCATTCAGTCATCTCAGATGGCATTCTGTTGAGCAATTCTCCCTCCTTCAAGCAGTTGAGTGCACTGTGAAATCAGAAAGGATGAAATTGGGTCTGGAGACAGCCTAATTTTCCTTCCTTAAAGCACAGGTTGTTGCCAGCAGAAGCATCCTCTGGTGAACATTCTCTTTATCAGTGACACTGGCACATAGCTGTCCAGAACCAAAGCAATTAACCTTTTTGGGGTCACTTTGGATACATTATACATATGTTCCCTGCCCCCCTCCCTGGTTCTTGGTTTTGTTAATTTGTTCTTCTGATCCATGAAGGCTGCTGATACATATGCATTCACTAGGAGAAGCCTGGGCTTGGCCAATTGTCATGTCATACCGTAGCTGGTGCTCCAAGGTCAAGTTTTTAATTATTAACATGTGGTGAAAAGCTAGTCCTTGTTCCAAATATTTAAGAATTATCTTCCCAATTTACACGATACCCATTTAGGCAACTGCAGCAATTCCTCTGAAGCACTTTTCCTTGCATGTCTCAACAGCGAGGACGGACGTGGTCTGTGCCATCTGCCGCACACCATTCATACAATGTCATGGCCATGCTGGGATTGCACTGAGGATTTGATGCACTCTGGGGTACGAAGAGTGCTTTGATGCACTCTAGGGAACAGAGAAGCCATGGTATAAATGGCATTGAAGACTGCAGCTGGTCAAAGCACAGATGATATAAACCAGAGATTCGCCTTTGCTGGTGGCATATAAAGGTTTGCTGGAGAGACCCAGCACTGCAGCGAGGGAATGGGAGTCTGATGTAAAAAATGCATAAACTCTAGGGTCTTGCACTAGTTCTGATAAATAATTTCTTTGCAGCTTGCAGCTCTATTAACATAATTTAAGCTGGGGTTTTTATGCGGTAACTCTACTCAGATCGTCTCAAAGGGGCTGCGAATGTGCTGTTCCCCTTTTCAAAGCTATTTAGTCTGGAAATGCCCAGAGGGCTGTAAGGAGACTTGAATTGGGGCCCAGCAGTAAGTAGTGTCGCTTGCCTATGGCTTCAATTCTGGGAACGCATCAATGCGGCTTTATTGCTTTGTTGTGACTTCGGCTTTGTATTCCACCATTGTAGCACAGAAAAACAGCAATAAAAGATTTCACCATGGGAGGTGAAAAAGAATTCCAGTCTAGTTTGTCTCTTCCCTGTAGCAAGACAACCACTCATTTATACGACTAAAAAGGGCAATTATACCCTTTTCTAATCCATACAGTTTATGCTGTTTGTTTATTATTTTAATTGGCAGCAAATGTTAGGCACATGTATACACTGGGAAAAAAAGAAAAAAACTCTTTCAATAAAGTATTCATTGTAACTCCATCTCCATAAAGGACAACTCAGAGTGTAGGAAAGTATCCCCGACTACAGATCGATTGGAAAATGTGCTGGTTTGATGGTGCTAGGGACATTCTGGAGCAGGCTTCTCCCAGTAGGATTTTGTTATTCACAGAACTTTGTAGACTTTAGTGCACAAAACTTGAATAATAAATACTTGGGAAAGAACAGCCAGTTCTGGCTATGCGAAATGTATTTTTCTATGATAAATGATATTTCAAACCAAAAAAAAGAAAATTCTCACGTTACCTTCTTTCATAGGAAGTCTTAATTTTCCATTGAGTGGAATGGGAAGGCTGAAGTGAGAGCCTATAAAGCTCCCTTTGTGACCAGTTTTAGTAGCCACACTAGTAAAGAGTTCAAACTGGAAATATTTATTAAAGATCTAGCACCTTTTGCATTTACAAAAATAAATAAATACACAGTTAATATTGCCTGAAGTAGGCAAACAGTGATTTCGATCAACTTCTGCAGATATTTGAGGGAGGTAAGTTTAAAACACAACTAGGAGAATTTCTATAAGCTGGTCCAAATGAAAGAAAAGCTACCTTACTATAAAATAAGAAAAATGCCACTGTTGTTCACTTCAGTCTGCCTTTAGAACCAAGGCCATATTTGGAAAGTGATTGTTAGCTCAGATGTTAGAGGCTCACACCTGTGACTGTGAACATCTTCAGATGCACAGCTGGGTCAATGCTGTACAAGGACATTCTTTCAGTAAAATGACTGTAGCCTTAAATGATAGCAACCTGCTGAGACTCTGGGTAACTTCCAGAAGTTTGAACTAGGATCGACTAACGAAAAAATTAAAACTTTACACTGTATCATCAACAGTACAATTTCCCTGCCCTATCACATAAACACTCAAAAAGGAAATTGCCTGGGACAATCCCATTGAGTTGAGAGAATTAATTTGACAAAGAAAATGTTCTTAACTGTGGGGTCCTGTACCCTTGCTTTGTAAAAGCAGCAGTGAATGCCAAGCTGACTGCTCTCTTTACTCAGGCAAGAGAAGACAAACTAAAAGGAGCATTTTTAGATGTAGAAACATAGATTGTATAACATTTATAACAAAGCAGAAACTTGTAGTATAAATATATGTGTTAAATATATATGTATAAATAGATGTATAAATATATGTGTGTATATGTACATGTATTAATATATGCATATTCTGTGCAATCACTTAGTGTACATGTATGCTTGTAACTAGAGCTGGAGACATACTGTACTGTGAAATTTCATTGAAAAATAAGACTTTGTTGAGTTCTAAAATATTACAAATTTCCTGTTAATTTTATTATGATTTTATATGTTCTAGTGAAAGATGTCCCTGTCCATGGCAGGGAGGGGTTGGACTAGATGATCTTTAAAGGTCCCTTCCAACCCAAAGCATTCTATGATTCTGTGATTTTATTGGTGTAAATTCAAAAGAAATATGGGAAAAATGGATAGAAGTAGGCATCTCTATTTTTTTACTTGAAATGGTTCCTTTTTCTATTTTTTCAGTTTTGGTTTTTTTTTTTTTTTTTTTTTTTTTTCCTAAACTGAGGATTGCTTAAAATCAGCATTTCTCAAGTCAAACAGAAATTGCATTCATTTGGAAATGTATTGGTATTTGTGAGATGCTTTGTTTTTAAATTTGGTGTTTGGTAAAATATGTATATCAGTTTACCGTATGTTTATGCCAACTGAAATAATTTTATTCTCACTTGCTCCAAATTGTCAGAAAGCTGAAAAATCATGTACTCACACAGTAATCTTTACAACAGCAGCCTGGCTATTTGTCTTGAGCTACCAACTGGAAAAGAAAAACTAATAACATCTATATAGCAGTTAATGTGCACTTGTGTTTAATTGGTATCAGCAACACTGCTAAAAAGAAAATTGAGTAAGTAGCCATTTAAGTAAGCAGAAATCTTCATTGTTGTTAGGTTGATATTGTTGTTGTTATGCAGGACTCATAAGCTGGGAATAACTCTAGTACGAAAACCCAACATAAATCAGTTCTTCAATGCAATATTGTTCAACACGATCTTGCTTTTTGGCTTTCATTTTAGATGTACTGGAGCCTGGATACAAATAGATCATTTATATTCACACATTTATTTTTAAATAGTTTCATAATGAAAACTCTGTTCCCTTCCATTGGTGTGTGCATGTTTCGCTATTATAAACCAGAATGTGTGGAAGATTGGTTGCTCCTACTTGTAATGTAAATTACGTACTGTACCAAAAGCATTGCTTATTCTCTGTAAATATTTTATTTGAATTTAATACTCTCGTAAAACTGTATCAACAGTCTTCCCCTGATTATTATTGTTTGTTTTCTTTTTCTTTTCTCAGCTCCCCCTGTTCAACTATGGGGGCAAAACATGTTAATTCACAGTGGAATTTGTATAAATATTTAAAATGGCTACATTTGGCATTAGTGGGACAGTTGGATCAGAAACCCTGGGATAAAGATGCACTAATAAACTGTTATACATGTAGATCACTTCAAGATTAGGCATGTAAGATAAATGTAGATCAACGATACCAAAAAAACATTTTATTGTTTATCAGTGTAATGACAAGAGATGATGAAATAATTTTAATCTGTTGTTTTCAGATGGTACCAACATTCAGACTGGTTTCAGTTGTGCAAACTGAGGTCTAAAATTGTCAAGCTTCAAGCCTTCCCAAAGCAGTTATCTGTTTTAGAAATGATATTGTAAAGAAAAAATGGTATTCCTTTGTTGTCTCTTCTGACCCAGCCTTCCTATTGTAAAGTCTAGACAAGAACAACTAGACAAGCTCTGAACTATAGCATTATGACTGAATTGGAATAACTATTCATATTTTCTCTATTCTTATTGTCCATAGCTTTTCTTACGGGGAAAAAAAAAAGGTATTTTTAGACTGATTCAACCTCAGATAAGACACAGGGTACATGTCAAATCAGAGTTTAAATCAGAATGGCTTTTTTTGCTCACTTGCCAACCGAATAAATATAAAGTCACAGCTGAGAAGTGGGACAACTTTCAGTAAACTGTTATTTATGAGGAAAATAAAAAATGAAGTTAAAGAAAACAATCAATAAAAATTTATTAGATTTCTCAGACATTTAAAAGTTTTGGATTTCCAGATGATTGGATTTTGTTCAAAGTTGCCGTATAGGAAAAGTGGAATCATTTTCCATTGTTCATACCCAAAGACAACTTGAGAAATTAAATATACCAAGAACATAGGTGTTGTATTAATAGGTGAAGAAATTTGGCAGAAAATAAACCCCCTTGCAATCCAGCTGGTCCTCAGATGTCAGAGGGGCTGGGGGTGGCTGGGCTTAGATTCTGAAATGATACCCAATTCAGCACTATTAGTCCGTGAGGGGTTCACTGACAGTACGCTCACTATTAGTCTAGTTGTGCCCAATAACGCTTCATGGCCAGATTCACTATTAGTGCGGTTTATTGAAGCAACAAAAATATGGGTTCTTATCGGATTGCTGGTGATAAATACACTGTCTGAAAAGCATGTGCACGTACAAAGCACTAAAACATAAAACACAAAATAACAAGCTTGTTCTCTAAATTTCCTGGGGAATCACTCAGGATAACCAAATGTTTGAGTCTTACCCAATAGGCGTCCCTATGGGGGGAAGAGAGGTTCAGACTGATGCCTGTAGTCCGCGATGGTATCTTCCCTAAAGTCCCTCTCTCTTGGGGTCAATTTTATACTATTTTATGTTTAGGTGGAGATTGAGTGACTCTAGTCATATACATACTTCTGTTATTGATTGGTGTAGAAATTCCTTGCTTTGGTTTAAAGGTATAGACTAAGAGAAATTCAAAGCGCACACTCAGTGAGGGGTAGTCGTACCTTGGAGGCGGGTAACTTTGGACTGGAGGTGTGTATTTTAGTATTATAATGAGGTTATAATGAGCAAAGTTCATCCACAGGGCATGATGTTACTGTGCTGGTCCAGGCACAGTTCCATGGTTTCATCCAGCCCCGGGATATGCAGTGATTTATGGATGAGTTTGGCCATGAAGCCTTCACTTCACTCCGTCTCCAGTTATATCCCTTAGATAGGACACCGAACTCCCCCAGTGTTCCTAACATCTAAGAGTGCAGGTGGTGCTGCTTAGGGGACAGTCACTGATCCTGTTTCCAGCATGCCAGCTGCATTCCACTCTGGAAATTAACTTTTATGAAATGTGGATATAACTTTAGCCTCAATAATTCCAAACTCAATAATCTCACCCCCAGTAATCATTCCACAATAGGTTACCAGTGTTCAGTTTGCATACTGAACACTTACAGAATATTTAACAGCTGCAGATGTTATCCTCATCTCTGTCACTTAAAATAAAATAGTTTTGTTTTGAACAGCAGAGTCAAAACTGAAAAAAGTGAGTGATGGATTTGAATGTGAATGTTGGAAACTGGAAATGGGCTCATGTTGAAGGGAATTGCTCAAGGGCTTGAAGTGAGTAGTACTCAAAAGTGGTTTTCTTATTGAAGAACAAGTACGTGGCACTTTAAAAGAAGTGAGGTCTTCATATAAAGAAGAATTATCAATATTATAAAAAACCTAGTGTTTTGCAGCTATTTTTTCACACCATTTCAAAAAAGCAGTCACTGGAAACGGTTTTACTAAGAAAGTGCCTGTTGCCACATAGTATGTGCCATAATAAATATCTAACTTTACCATTTTGAAAGTGCTGTTTCCCTTTCCCCTCCTCTACATTTTAAACACCTATACAAATTTATTCCAGTCTATAAGGGTGAAAAGAGGATCCTTTTTCAGAATCACGTTTTGCCCATGAAATTGCTTCCTGCAGCAGCACTGCCATTTACTGATGCTCTCAGTGATGCTTCCTCAAATCGCTGAGGTTTCTCATGGGGTTTCACTGGTCTTGCTGGTGGTGTGGTCAGTATTAAACTGTTTAGTCTGGGGATATAAATTACTCTTCACTGCCGTATTGCTAAATAAGGTGCATGTGCAGAGATAAGTCAGGTCTGCTGTCAATGTTTATAACAAGTTTTTAGGAGTGATAAGGGTCAAAGTTGTTCAAGCTTTAAGGCATTGCAATTTCGTGAACACGGAACCCCTCCTGCTTAGTGTTAAGTGCTAGTTTTGGAATAGTAACCCTCTCAGACTTGTCATTATTAAATATTATGAACCGTGGCAAGGAAAATAAAGCCTTAACGGTTCTGTTTATTAATTGCTTTGGCAGTTGCCATTCTGCCATTGGATGTTTCATGGGCAAATGCTTGCTTTTTAGCATTGATTTTAGGAGAAGGCTTGTACTTGAGAATGCAGTTTTAACCAAGGAAGAGACAACTTCATAAACGTTGATGGATTTGGATCTTCAATACAGACTGTACTTTGGCAAATTGTCAATGCACAACAATGTTTGTAGGTTAATTAGTTAGGGACCACTTGTGTCTCAGAGGTTTAAATTCAGCTCTGAATTGCTCATCAGGCAGTCCAATTGATTTCGGCAGAATTACAGAAGGTCTAAGAGTCAAATTTGCCCTAAGAACAGACAAAAAATGCAAAAGAAATTCAGTGCAATACAAACCGTAGCCCACTGGCTTTTTACTGAAAACTCACTCAGCTTTATTGCCTGCAAGGATGCGCAGGGAGGGCTCTATTAGAAAAAGTCCCTCCTGCAACTAAGGAATAAGATAGCACCAGTGCACTTTAACTTATACAATATCACAGCTTGTTGCTAATGTTGCAAAGTTTGGCTTGTCACTGCGCAGAGGCATAGATTCTTTTGGAGGGTTTAAGAGCCATAAGCATTTCCTTCTGCCTGACTTGGAATGGAAGTATCCAAAGCATCTAAAAGCTGTAGTTATTCCATCTCATGTGAGGAAGAGCTGTAGCTGTCCAGACGTACCTATAAACACCCGGCTGGAAATACTAAGTATGACCTTCATGCATGGCCCAACACACTGTTGGGGTTCTGCTCCCTATTTCCTTAGGGATCCGAAGAGCACAAATGGGAGAAGGATTGCTCATGAGAGAATTTCACAGGATGGGGAAAACCAAGGACAGGGACAGAAAAGTGTCGATGGCGCTCTCAGAAAGAATCTCACTAGCAGATGATGCATTGCAGAACTGATACCTCCAAATATTGAACAAGAAAACTGGATACGGTCTAGCTTCTGTTCATACTTTTAGGGCAATGGGAGAGACATTTTTGAGGAAAGTATAAGAGATAAGGTCCTCTCCTTTTAATCTAACTCCACAAATAAACTGTGATTGGCTAAAGTCATGCAAGATGCATTTATGCAAAAAACTTTGCAAGGAGGAGCATGATCACACTTGAGATGATAGCTTCCCAAGGGAATGAAAGCCAGATGACAGTAGCCAAACACGTCTAATGAAACAGCCCCTGATTGTCAGGATTTGTGTATGCAATCCAGTCATTCTGAAAATAATGCAAAACTAAACACAAAGCATCAGAGTATTTTTTGACCAAATTTCCTGGAAAAGGATGAAAAACATCATGAGTGTTTGGAAGAGATGGGATTGCTTTACTACATCTGTCTCTCTGCTTCCAGCCCCTTTTTGCTAGGAAGTGTGACAGCTGTTTAGATTGGGGCTACAGGAACTCAGCGCAGTGGTCTGGTGGTCACTCTGTCTCCAAGGAAACAAAAGCACTCACAGTTTCTAGAAAGCTTGAATTTTAGTCCTGTTCAGAAATGAGTCAGCTTGAATATTGCAGACTTCTTGTCTCCAGGAGTCAGTGTCTGAGATACTGATAAGCTGCTGGAAAGAGGAGAGGTGATATTCTAAGTACATTTGACACACTGGAGTAAATTGAGTCTTTAAAGTTAAGATAAGGCCTTTTATTTTAAGGCGAGCAAGTGATTTATCAAATCATGCTGAGGCTAAGGCATTCTGCCAAAAATAACATTAACTCCTTTCTAATTTGTACTTGGCATGTTAACTGGTAGGTCCCACATCTCTGCAACAGGCAGCTCACCTCTTAAAATTACATTATGCTTGCTTCGTGTGGACTTCTAGCTGCTTCTGCAAGTGCTGACGGACCTTGGACCTGCAATTCCTGTCGTTTTTAGGCATGGAAGTCATGACTCACTCCTTTTTTAAGAAATGGAAAAAATGAGGGGGAACTTTTCCATTCCAGAAAATATAGTTTGTGTCTCTTTCCTAGAAAAAAACACCTATTAATTTAACAGCAGGGAGAACTTTTGTGGATCCTTAGTGTGGAAAGCAAATAAATGAGCAAAAAGTAGAAAAGGTTATTTATTTTTGTGACCCCTGAAGTTGGTTGAAACTGTTATGGTGTTGTTATTCCACCCACCCTGTTTGCTTTGGTCTTCAGGGGGAAAAAAAAAGATGAAATTTTCTTCTTTCTTTCTTTTTTTTCTCTCAGCACTGCCTAATCACCTATTCCATATTTCACAGGTGGTGTGCACAAACACTGATCGCTGTGATGCAATGCCATGCTTTTACCCACGCCTGTTAACGGTAGTGATTTTGACATTTTTGTAGGTTCTTCTCCTAGTTTTTGAGTCGTGCTGAAAGCTGCTGCGCAGCCTCAGCCTTGAGATTTTTGTTTCCATGTTGGAAACATAGTACAGGAGGTGGGAGGATGGTACAGAGCAGAGCTGTGAGGACACAGAGACAGGTTAGCCTCAGAGGACTTCAGAGTCCCAGGAGCATCCCAAGAGAGCACAGGTACTAGAAGCAGGTTTATTATAATGTTTCTGGTGCATCCTTCTGCAGAACTTTGTGTGAAAGGTTTTGCTCCCCCCAAGTGTTTTGCAACGCATGGCCTTTGTATATAAATAGCCATTTTCAGCTCCATCTTCAAGCTGAAGACTGAGTTTTCTTGTTCACTGTGTTGTAGATTTTCTGAAGTGCCCTGATGATAACCTCACAACTTCTTCAGGCCTGAGCTCTCCAGGCTCCCTCCCAGTTTTGCAGCCAATATCACTGGTACAGTGCACTGCCAAATAAACCCAGTCGTTTCCTCCCACTTCACACAGCTGTTAATATTTAGATCATTTGTCAGACAGTAGCAGACCAGGGCTCTCCAGCCCCACGCTTTTCATTTTCATCATGAAACACTTTCTTGCATTCTGTATTGAGCTTTTCTTTAAGACAGGGGAATTTGCAACCTCCTTTCAAATAAGGAACATAGTTATGTGAAAATAATTTACTGAAGAACTGACTGGGATAAATTCAGTCCAGTCTGACAGCCCAATTAATTCAGGTAATCAAAAAATTAAAAAGAGGTCACATAATCAGTACAGTTTTTCACCTGATGGTATGAAGGGAAGAGAGGGAGGGAAGAGTCCTCAAGAATCCTTGACTAAATTTGCCTAATCCTTTCGTTTATCAAATGAAGGGAACAGCCTGGTGCATGGCAGTGAACAATTCATTTCCACTCCAATGAGTACAGCAAGAGAAAGCGCCCTTTTTAATCAGACAGATTAAATAGGAGCTGTTTCATGCGAAATCAGTGACTTCAGCAATTAAAAAGAAACTGGACATGGACACGGAACCTGTTCCAATTAGTTTTCATTAACAAGTTCTTTGGAGTAGTTTGTGAAAGCAGTAAACAAATGAAACTAGGAACATTTGCAATATGTTTTTCATTATCTTAAATACTTTGCTTTCTTGAAGAACCTTAATAGCAGCGCTTTCAGTCTGAAATGAATTCAGACACTCAAACTTATATTATCTGCTTTGTTTCCCCCCCCATAGCTGATGCTTATGACTTGTAATCTGATTCTGTTTGTTGGCGTATGCACAAAATATATCCTTTTCACATTTACTTAACAAATTGCACTGCATTAGGTAACGGGAATATATATAACACATGCATTTGTGCGTGTGTGAGTGAGTGTGTGAGTCTGTGTAGGTATCCTTAGGGGACTGCGTGTCCAAGGCCAGGTCCAGGGGAATCTTTACTGGGAGGGAGGGGAGGGATGGGGGCGCACCTCTATTGGCTCTGCTGGACATCTCTGAATGTCCCTGGCCTGGGCCAACCTCACACCACCCCCAGACACTGTTTGGAAGGCCTGTATTCTTCTTGGGCTCAAGCTGCAGGAACTATGTTAACACTTTGATAGTATGGATGATGTTGCCCTTATTTTGTTTGGTTTAGGTGTATAGATTTATCCATCAAAGCCCGAAATGGTCACATCTGGATACCCATATCCATAATGATTTCACCAGACAGCCTTTTCCTAATAACTTTCAGCTGTCATTGGCTTTTCCATAACAAAAATCGGATTTGTTTTTATTCTTGTTGTTGGCCTCCAGAATGTCTTCAGACATATGAACAAATTCTGCATCTCTTCCTTCCTGGTTCACTTATGTCTTTCCATGCTTACCATTATGACAACACTGTCTGCTTTAAAACACCTAATGCAAAAGCTGCAGCCACTGTCATGGTAGTCTTCCTGTTTTCCCAAATTAAACTAAACACTTGCTCTTTACATGTGCTTCCTTATTAGTTGCTACATTATTGACACCAGTTCACTGTTCAGAGGGTCCTCCTGTACCGGTGAAGGAACCATACTGCTGATCCTTCTGTTAAATTTCCTTCTGGTTCAAAACCTCTTCCTTTCCACTGTACTTCCTTTTTTTTGCCTTTGATGTTTCAGTTACGGCTACACCACACTGAAAACAAAACATCTGTTTGTAAAAATGGTGTTGTGTTCCCTGTTGTATTCTGCCAACCACTTTATTGCAAAAAACATAGTAGACCCTGCAAGTCTCAGAAATCTTTCTGAGGCTTCCTTTTTCTTCATTTGCCATAAACATTAGCAAGACATTTTTTGTCTTTCTAACCTTAAATATTTAGGGAAAAGAGGGTTGGGTGGTTTTCTGTTTGTTTGTTTCTTCCCAAACCCATATTTCAACATGATTGCAACTTGTTGTAGAAAGAATCTTACAAGTTGCAATAGAGTCTTCCCTAGATCCCCAGACCTCTATGGTGGAATAGCTTCTTTTGGAAACTCCTACATAGGAGATAGGTGAAATTTTCCTTGTGGGAGATGCTCTGTTTGGGCTCAGATGGCACAAGGCAAGTCTAACCTGTACAGGTAGACATATCATGTTCTGCGAACACAATCCTCTTCCTCACCTTTTACTCTAAACACTTTTCTCTTTATGCAAACTTTCAGCTCATTATATTCCTGCTCTCAGACCCCACACGTTCCCAGAGTTAAACAAACTTCAGAGCACAGTCACATTTTATTCATGTCTCACAGACAATGAGATAAACATTATATATGTATAAAGTTGTGATTTCAGACTAGACATAAGAGGCACCCTAGAAACCATAAGGTCCAGCACCAGCCCAAGCAAAGGACACGCATCCCCAGTGCAAATTAATTTCCTTTTTCTTTTTTCAGCAGGAGAAACTTATACTAAAGTAAAATTCAGATATTCATTGAAGTGCTTTTGTGTTCATTATGTATGAGGTAGGTATACTGAAGAATCTCACTTCAATACTAATTTCTTTGAGTTGAGCAAGACCTTGCAAAAACTGAAGGTTTGTCCCAGCATCTTTAATGCAAACATTGAAAGTGTAGATGTTTTCAGCCCTGCACTCCTGGGCTGTACCAGACTCCGGGTTTTTATGCTAATTTTTCAGATTGTTGCTCTATTTCTAATGCAAGTATAATATCACTTTAGCAAACTAGTATTATTGCAAATTCATTTTAAGACACTCATTTCGGAGAATTACATCTCCGCTCTTTCAGTCTGACCTGGGCTAGAGCTTGGAAGGCAACAGATCAATATTGGGTAATCCTCTCTTTATTTGGAGGAGTCTGTTATGACTGAGTAGAACTAACAAATATGGAAATTACTAGTAACCAAAGACCTCTCCAGTGGAGTTGCAAAACTGGTAATTCTATTCAAGACCTGTTTGTTGTGTTCTGATCTGCACAGCATAAAATGTACCAAGCCCAGCATCTGCTAACAGAAATGTGCAGAATGAAAATGCAGAGAGACTTCCCTCTGACTGGGGAGCTCTAGCAGCTGTATAATCCTGCTCTCACAGTTTGGCAGGAAAGGTCCAAAACTGGGAGGAAAAGAAATAAACCGGCTGTTTCCTTTCTGTGCCTCACAACTCTCTACACTGCAATAAACTTGGCAATGCAATAAAGTCTTTTCCCCATGTACCTCTGAATTCAGAGGGTTGAGGAAAATAAAACATAGTAACATCCTGAATGGGGACTTTGAGTCTGGTAATGAATAATATATAATAGGGTTTAGAAAGGAAACTATTGGTAGAAATTTATAGCTAAGAAGGCTCTCTGCGAGACTGGGCAGAGCTTATAATAGTAATGAGGCTTCTGTATGCCTGGACATAACTTTTTATTTTTCCTATGCTTCTCAAGATTTCATCTGAACGTGCTATGGGTGCCTGCTTTTGGCAGCTGAACAGTTTGCATTCTTGGCACAGGGCATCTGTATCAAACAAAGAATATAAGAATGCAAGTCTAAATGAACCTGGGTGCACTGTGTTTGATCTGATGTTGCTGGAGAAACCCCAGTATCTGTTTGCAGACTGCTATGGAAGAATTCAGCTTTTAGCAATACCTGCCTCTCAGGCATTTTTCTGCCTGTAATCTTCCTTATTCTAAGGAAAGAGTAGATGGAAAGGGGGAGTGTTTGTTTTATCTTCAATGTCATCGGAAAAGAAATAAGGAGAAGTGTCCAGAGCTTGTCACTGAGCATCAGCTCAGTAATACTTGCATGTGCTGTGAGTGCCAAAAGTGCTTATATAAAAATATTTAATTTTTCTGTACTGTAGCACAAGGGATCTTAGACCGTATTATGAGACTTAGCATCCTAAGAGGGACATTGAAACTAGTTAGGGTCTCAGAAGGCAGCATTGGTGCTTTATCTACTCAGGCTAGTATTCCTTGCTTACCCTTGAAGAGAAGCTGTTAATGCCCCTGTACATCACCTACTTAAAAAAATTCCTCGATTACACATCACTTAGGTATTTCATAACAGCTAGGATCCAGTAATATCACTGGTAATGCTGAAAGTTTGAGGAAAAATGACTGGAAATAAAAATGGTTTTGCTTTTATGAATACAGATACAGAATTTTATTAATGCAAATAGAAATTTTTCACATGTTTAAAGTTTCAAAGTGCATTCAAACAGATCATGGAGAGAATTTGCTGAATTGTCTCCAAAACAGGAACTGGTAGGATTT
>WEKW01012252.1:372-21922 GCA_013389905.1 Sula dactylatra | reverse complement strand
CACCCACCCCCCACCCCCAACAAAAAAACTACAAAATCCCTAAAAGGCGATTGGGGGTGAATCATAACAATACAACTACAGCATAAAAATGTAACATATCAATGTATGCATGAATTAATTTAAAATAGAAACAAACATTGGTAAGGGATTCTGTGCTTCATCAAAATTTCTTCATGATGACAAGATTATAAAGAAAACACTACACAACCTACTGTATCACTTGCAATCTGAATAGCGTTTTTTGTCTATAAAATGGGGACAATTGCATTTACATACTTGATAAAGATCTTGTGAGGGTACTTTCATACTTAACTGTTGATTAATAGTCTGCATAATTTTAAATTTGAAAAATTTATAAACAAAATTTTCTATTCATATCACCTTTAGGTAAGCAAAATGCATCTCAGGCATATATACAGAAAAAGGCAAGCATGTGAATGCTTAAACATCCGAACTCCTTAAACCACATTTATTGACTTCCTAAATTTAAATTTCTGAAGAATTTTGCTCAAACATGGGCCCTGTCAAAATATGAAAAATTTCGAATCAAAAGAACTCAGACCAAGATTTGCTTAGAACAGAAAAAAGGTAAGGTTAAATCTCCCAGTATTTCAGAATTTATAAACCATTTTTGCAAAAGTGTCTTAATACAGCTTTCCTTAAAACTTTGTGAATACATTACTGACTCCCAATCAGTTAGCTTGAATTAGTATTCGATGGTGGGTTTTTTTGGTTGTTTTTTTTTTTTTTTTTTTTAAATTGGTTGGATAATGAAAAGGCTCCAAAGACTCAGAAAGACCCATGGACAGCTTGCTCACATTGGTAGGAGCACTTTACAGATGACAGGAGAGAAAAAGATCCATCTTCATGGGTGTAGCATATTTACAACCAGCACACTTCTTCCCTTAAAGTTTCCCTGAAGTAAAAAAATACTCAGGATACAGTAAAGGCACCAAATGAGTCCTACTGGCAAAGGCTCCTTTCTTGCCTCTTTGTTTGTTTTTGTTTCCTAAATCACAAGTGGTTCCTGCTTTTGCAGGACAAAAGAGAACACACTGAAGAACCTGGAAGTAGCACTTGCAACTTTGGGCTCTACCTATGTGTCGACTGTCAGCAGAAATGCAGACAACCTTCTCTTTCCATATCAATTTTTAAAATAACCACTATTTGTTAACTTCAACTACGAAGCACAAAAACTATTTCACAGAGCACTCTGTAGCCATCAGAATGATTAGAGGACAAAAATGAAACCTTCTCAAAGTTCATTTCAAAAACATTTGGTTTTGCCACCTGGGCCCACAAGAAATGTTGTGGAGGCGATGGTGTTAGAGCTTTATTTTGGCCTCAAACTCCAAAGTTATAGCAGATTTCTCATGTTATACAGTGTTCTCAAGTTTTATGGAACCTGACTAACATCAGAAGCATGCTCCAGCAAGGAAAAAAAAACCCCAAAACAATATTCTTAAACATTTCACCAGTGAACTATTGGAAAATAAAAAAAAAAAGGTGTCAGCCTTTTCTTCCTCTGTTGTATCGCAGCATTTACTAGAACAGATCTGTAAAATGTAAGACCTATCGATCACCTACAGCCTTGAAAGCAATTTCTTTGGTCTTCTGGTGCTTACAGTGCGCACCATTTGGCCTGCAGCATGTGCCTCCCTGCCAGATGGGCAACCAATCTGTATACCTTCCACCCGGGCAGTAAGCCAGTCCTAATGTGCCTACCTCCTGCCTGGAAGTTACGCGTGTGCTGTTTGGCCAGCAGCAACTGGGAATATAGTATTGCTTCTGAGCATTGGGTTGGCTAAAAAATAGCATGTGCTTCCCAGGAAAATATTTTTTGAAAAGAGTGAGCAGAAAAAGGATGGAGATGGTGCTACCACTGTGCCCTTTCTTAGTTCTTTATGTTGGAAGGAGAAATGGGAAAGACAGGAGAAGAGACATTGGCCCTAGAAAGGGCACTTTCAGTTGTGGTGAGGAAGGATTTCAGGTGAAGAGGAGAAGCACAATGAATGGCTGCAACAGGGAAAGGCTTGGTACAGATATTGGGAATGAGATGGCAGGGAAAAGGATGACCCACTGTTGACAAGCTGGAGTTGGGAAAGGGCCTCTTACACATTTGAGATACAAGGCAGTCACATCACGCTTGCTAGCCACAGGAGTATAACACAGACAGAGCTTGGTCCAGGTAGCTTATTCAACTTTCTCTCTCCAGGTAATGGAGTTGAAATTCTCCAAAAATCCACTCTAGTTTACTACCATTATGTTCTGAGAGTAATCTTTACCACTTTAAAATGAATTTACAAATCTCTAAATTATTCCTGAAACACAAGACTGTAAGGTTTTAATATGTCAGATCACAACACTCCAGCATGCCAAATTTCTTCTACCAATTCAGCGGCAGGATTGGTAATTAAACAGACTTACAGAAACCCCGACTTATAGAGTACTAGGTTATTAAACCATGATTATTCAGTGGAAGACCTATGTTCAACTGCTGACTTAAAGAAGTTTATTTGTTAAGATACTGTCCTTCAGAGGGAAAAGGCCTAGGATTCCTGAAACCTCGAGCCTGAATACAAAACAGAAAGGGAAGAATCTTCTCATAATATTTTGGATAATTTAGTCAAGATAGCCAACATCTCTGTTACCTGCAGAAGTTCTTTATATATTCTTGATTAAATCTGATGAAGCCAGCGCACTGTTGGAAGGATTTGGGGCCCAGACCTTTAACTTCCTTGAGTTGTTCTCGGTTTATAAATGGTCCATTCTTCTCTCGCCATTCAATTATATTTTTAGCCCTGTTAGCATTCAGTCCTGCGATGTGTCTAAGAGAAAAGTTTACAGACTACATTTATTACCATTGAACAGTCATTAATACAAGTCCTATCCATTACCAGGACACACATTACTGTAGAAAATCTGGTTTACAAAACTTAAAAACAGCTAAGAAATTTGCAAATAGACTCCCAGACCAAAAGCATCGTCTGAAAAAGGATCCCTTCTCTTAGTTCTGTGGACGGAATCCACTCAGGTCAACAAAACTTGGTACAGCAATACGGTTCTGCACATACCTGACTAGTAAGCCAGGGATGTGTAATTTATGATCTGTTGGCTATTTCTGTAATGCCAACTCAATTTGTCATGTCTTATGGCCTGCCCCCACCTGCCCTCTTCAGGAAACGATGTGGGAGGAGGGTTCAGGACAGATAAATTGTTCCTGTGAGAACAGCCCCCTCTCAGCTATTCTCTTCCAATGGTACCGCAACACCTTGCCCCAACATGAAGGGGCTGACGTCTACTATCCAGCCTGGGAGCAGCTTGCCCTCCTCACACAATTTAACAGATCCACACAGCTTGTTCCTTTTCTCTCAGCTGCTCTTGAGATAAAAGAGCAGCTGGGAACAGGCTGCATGAGTCGTTCTAAGGGCAGCTTGGATCTGGCAAAGAACTTACCTGTGAAGTGCAACCGCAGTCAGACAAGTTCCTTCAGGAAGCAGTGGGTTTGCTGCACATTTTCTGTATGTACATGTGAGTACAACTTTCTGTGTATGGAGTACGTTAATCATAGAAAGAGGGAAAAGAGATGTGGTGGGCAGGTACTCCTGGCACTAGAGAAGGAAATTTCACCCATCTGGCTCTATATATCAGATGTGATTGCTTTAAGTCAATGGCAGCAGAGAGACTTGTTTGTGGAATGGCACAGGCTGATTCTAGAAAAACACCATCAGCAAACCTGGCAAGAATAGTCAAAAATCAGGGGAAAAAAATATTTAAAAATAAATAATCTCTCCATTAGTCTCATCCTCCAGAAAAAGTTAAAAAAAAAAGTTGGTGAAACCTCAGAATTAAATTGGAGAGACACAACTTTAACCATAGACAAAATATTAATCATTAGGAATGGAATTTTCCTAAAAAAAATCATAAAAACATTATGAAATCCAGCTTATTTACACTGACAAAGGAACATGACACAGTGTTCACAGAATTTTCCACTGATGATCTCAAGTCTTTCAAATACGATACTCAGCAGTAATGCAATTATTGTAGCATTGTCACCCCTTCCACAAGTAATATGTGCCAATAAGTGTATCTGATGCATCAGAAAGCATGAGCAGAAAACCCTTTTAGCTTTCTATCTAGGGTGACAATTTCATACACTGTACATCTGAAGGAAACTTAGACCACATCTACACCGAGCAGTAGAATTGAACTGCTGAGGGTCAAGTTAGATGCAGAACTTGACACAGCATATGCATACAAGCATCATAAGCCAGGCTAATTAGACCAAACAAAGTAGTTAGCCAACATGGTTACCAACTGTAACCATGACTGGACAGTGTCACTCTACGTTCACAGTTTTGTGGAGACATAGCAGCACCTCTTCACCTGGAACAGGCTGCCCAGAGAGGTGGTGGAGTCACCATCCCTGGAGATATTAAAAAAACGTATAGATGTGGCACTTTGGGACACGGTTTAGGAATCATGCTAGTGTTGGATTGAGGGTGGGACCTGATGATCCTAGACGTCTTTTCCAACCTTAATAATAATTCTATAGAAACTTCAGCCTGGTGCCCTCTGCTGAACTGCACAATATAGTTGCACCCTGCAGAAGGTTGACAGCGCTCACCCACTGCACTTGCTCAGTTAGGGTTTTATTCATGAATGAAAGCCAGTCAGACTCATTTACCAATAGGTACTGTTTTCTTTCTCACTAATAGCTGATCTAAGTCTGAAAGAGGGTAAGACAGATGATAAATCAGGAGTCAGGCTAAGAATTAGATACACACGCAGAAGAAGAATATGGAAGACAAAGTGGAAAACCAAAAAGAATAGACAGAGAGCCTCTTCAAAGTATGGAAAGATGTTTTCAAGAATGAAAATAAGGGGTTAAAAAATTTAAGAGAGCTAGAAAGACTACGTTTTTCCTAACTTTGATACCTAATATAATTGCCACTGCCTAGATTATGGACATTCTTTTTCTCTCCCTCCTACTACAGAGAATGACAGCAACACTTTGCTCTTCTGAAAGGCTTCTCAGCTAAATGATTCTCAATTCTACACACTCCAAAGAGAGAATGAGCTTTTAATTTCTAACCAAGAGAAATAAAATCCAGAACATTTTCCAAGTAAATATGGCATCGTTACTTAAAAAAAAAAAAACAACAAACCAGTAAAAAGGGATAAATTTTTCAGCAGTTTCACCTTAAATCTTTCCTTTTCTCCTTTCCTCACCCAACTTTTACAACCTGTTCCACTTAGCAGTACCTATAAAAATACCTTCTAAGAGACAGAGAGTACATTCGAAAAATCCCCCCTCAGTGTAAAAATACAAATTAATTATAACAAGTTTTTCTAAAATTGCAGTGTTGGTTCAAAGTTTTTAAATATCTTTATCTCCAAAGAATAGGTTTACCTGGAGAATCACACATACCCTTAAAAACTGACTCTCAATAATCCAGTGAAATACTGTCTTAATGTGTCATTTTCATGTAATTGGCACTTTAACACAAGAGCCATTTGCTCCAGCTGAGCTTGAGTCAGATGGCAGACTAAACAGAGACTCTGTGATCCAGAGCCATGTAATTACTGGAATAGGAAAATGTTTGACTCACCTTAATAGTATTTCTGAGCAGATGTTAATATCAACTCCTACAAAGCTGACACACTCTTCAACCACACTGTCCAGAGTTGCTTTGAGCAAAGTCTGTGATACATCATGCTGAGAAACAAAAATGGAGGTATCAGGTTACTGAAATATCAAAGCGTGCATAGATAAGAACTGCAAACAATGCTAACATTAATAAAATAGTTTCTGGCACTTATCAATATCTTATGTAAGGATACCAGTTAAAAACAAATTGTAGAACATATTTTTAAAAGGTCTCCAGTACCTCTTTGCAACATCTTTGTCATGATACAAATCTCAAGAATGACACTTTTCACATCACTGTATTTTTCTTGTTTAATAACTATTTCCCTCCATCATGTAAAAAGAAAACTATATTAAACACATAATGCTTACTCAAAAGGAGTAATGCTTCTGTTCATCCACTATGTCTTTAATCTGACATTTATTTAGCTATAATATCAGTTTATAAAAAATAAGACAATATTTTAAAAATGAGAGAAGATCACAAATGCCGTATTTTTGCACCTGCACACACAAACGTTTGCAAAATTGTCCTATTTATGAGCATCACACTACAGTACAGTTATTATTTACTGAGAGAACAAGGCAGGTATTGTATGAGGGTGGGCAATACATATCAGCCCTGCAGCAACAAAATGTTTCAGATTTTGAACAGATATTTCTGGGAAGATTGGCAGGTCCTTGACCAAAGCACCACTAATGGAAATTCTTCCAGGTTTTCCANGACTTCTTTTCCTCCACGATGCAGGCATACTTCAATCTATAATTTTTAGTTTCCCACACAAGCCCATCAGTGCTTAGAAGTCTGACCTGGAGGAAGAAGCCTCTCTAAATGCAGGAGCTAATTCAATCACTATGTTGGCTTAGCTTCAGGGCTCTTATACGTCACTCATGTAAATCTGGGTTGATCTGTTGTGGTTTCGTGATGCATTCATTTAGGACATCAGGCTGGATCTGAGCCAAGACACCAAACACTTCATTCACTACTTTGTTCTACCATCTAAGCCATTCAGACTTTTAAAGATTTCATAGTTAAATTTAACACACGAACACCATCAGTCCCAATCTACTAATATTGGCGGTTCATCAGGTAGTGGTTAGTAACTGAAACAATTGTTAAAACTTACGGCAATGTATTTCATAGCCCCCTCCTTTCAGGTAATGGTGATGTGATGTATTTTCATGATACGATACATAAAGTTACTTACAAAGAGGAAGCACAAATTTTGCCGATATTACTCCTCCTATATAAAGTTCGTAAGCAAAAAGCCAGGTACATGCATAAGTACTTGCATTTGCACAGTCTTGGCCTTACAACCACAAAGATTACTTGTACACTTTGCAGATTGAATGTCAGTTTCTACTTACTAATGTGTTGCTACTACACACACAATGGCTTCTTTCCCGAATAAAGAGATACAAACAAAAAACACACCCTAAAAATAAGCCTTATGCTTCTATTTTTCTGACTTACTGAAGATGCAGCTTCTCTTAGTGAGGATGTTCTATGTATTCCCTCCTCCTGTCATCAGCCAGGTATGTACTAGAGCTGGAGGCCTCTAGCTCTCACACACGCTCATGCAAGGATGCATTTATATAACACAGTACAAGAACCAGAATAAAACTGTTCAGAAACAACACCCACAGTTTCTCCTCTTTGCCAAGTACAGCTGCCAAATACTGGGCTAGATTTTCCATGATGAACCACAAATTAAAAATTCAATAAGATAAAGACACTAATTTAACAATTGTTTTCATTGTGATGGAGGAAGGCAAAAGGAGAAAAAAAATGCAGAATACTGCATACTGACTCCAAGGTACTTGGAAGCTGATTATCATATAGCTTCACAAGTTCCATTAACTGTTGCAGCTCTTGGCCACCTCTGAAAAAAGTGTGGTCTAAAATAACTACTCCAAATATAAAGCAGGGTCTGTGGCAGAGATTGGGGTAGACTCCTGTTTCAGTCTCATTCCTTAAGATGGTGATCATACTTCAGAAGGAATAACATGCAGTTAACGTGATTCAAAACTGAGACATCTGTCATCGTCTCTACAATGCCTTATAGCATAAGGTGTAGGCAAAGAAGGTAAAACATAGATTTGGCCTAGTCTTTCTAAGAAGCTCTTTGGATGAGACTTGAGTCAGCAGCAGCTTTATTTCCAGTCTGCTGAAAGTGAACTTATATAGCAATACAGCCAACTATACTCCTCCCAAAACCAGGAAAGGATATATCACAATCAAAAGCAAAGTGCCCTGAAATACCTCTGCCAGTGGAAGAAAGACCAGTGCTCACAGGTCCTCAGTTTCAAATGCAAAGTTGGCATTTGTCTGAAGATTTAAATTTGCAGATGCAATAGTTTGTGTAAAATTCAGGTGACAGAATGCACACAGTTTGGAAAAATAGTGATATTCAGCTTTTTTTTTTTTCCTTTTTTTTTCTTTTGTCACGAAGACAAGGAGTTCTCAGGTGTCTCAGAGATGATTTGCATCTTTTAACTTCATTGCTGCTTAAGAGTCACCATTAAAAAAAAACAAAACAAAACATGTAAAAGTTGTTCTTTATTACTTCGACAGATAACAGATATACCACTTTGCATGGACATCACAGCACGTATGTGAAGGTATGGATAAAGAAAAAGTGAATGGGTAGATCTGACAGAACAGGATAAGCATAAGACAGCATGGCTAAAAGAATCCTTAAGCTACCCATACCTCAACGAAGTAAGATACATTAAGCTAGTGAATGATGTTAAGTTGCAAACACTAGGAAAACCTTCCAGACGGCAAATCTGCCTCCAAGATGCAGCTACTGACCATCACAGTTTCCTCTCGCTATGATGAAGAAATTTCTATATCCCTCTTTACATTGGTACAAAGCACAGAGAAGTGTTATGAATGTAGTTTATAAAAGTAGTTAATTAAAAACATTATTATCCCAATATCATTGTCAAGACTTCCTACTGCTAGCAGGTTATATTTCAGAAAGGTTTAAAGTGCAGTGCTTTTTCCAGTCTTCCAAAAATTTTACTCATCTTCTCAAATATCAGAGGTTAGATGTTATTATATACTTCTATGTACTATTTATATGCACTGCAGTGGTATCAGATTATTCAGACAGTACTAGAAGCACACATACTCCATGCTACTCACTTGCTACAACAGGTCTGTAAAGACATGAATCCCTTTCAACTGTTGCATTAAGCACATCAAAATAAAATCTGTGCAAATAAAGCTCAAGTGCAATATCTAAAGCTACTTTCAAAGTGTACTTATGCAGAATTTTATGCTGCACAGCCTCCAACCATCCCTCCACACACCAGCACAGTATATTGTTGCATCAGCTGTTTCCCTGCAAATCCTTCTAAATAAAACATTTTCATATTAACACTAACTCTGAATGCAACCCTATGCATGAGAATGTCCCCACTAAAACTATAAAGTATTGTCTTTTCTTTCTGATCTGAAAGAATTTACTCTTATACCCTTATTCATTAACTGTCTTTATCTGTGGAACAAATACCACAACTGCTCCCACAACTCCCCTTACAAAACAAGAAGAAACTAGCTCCCTCAGCCAGCTGAACCATTTGTACCGGGAGCTTCCTCGGTGTCAAGCACAAAAGGTGCCCTGACAGCTATGCCTAACAAGTAGGGAGCATACCCTTTGGTGCGATTTTCAACCATCACCTTGAATTTACCACCCAAATAAATCACTAAAGTTTTATTAAAAGGATATTCAGAAATGACAACCATTAAAATATTCACTGCTGGAATAGTAAATTTGGAGCAGAAGACTTCATTTTGTATGATAATCTCCAAGCAATAAAAAGGATTGACGCCCCCAACTTGTGGAAACTAAGGCCAGCAGAAATACAGGATTTGCCACAAACTGCAGTATGTCCAGTGCAAATCTGCAAACTTTCATTTATTTTCACTCTCCAGAAAACAAAGCCACCTTACTTCACAGACAGCATTAGGAAGTACTTAAACATCTGTTTGGTCTGAGTTTTTTTGTGGGGAGGGCTACAGAAATTAATCTGCCCGTAGAAATATCAGGCACTGTAATCGTATTTTTGTATTTGTTTTCTAAGGAATTATCAAGTCATAGAATCATAGAAAGTCCTGAGCTGGAAGGGACCCACAAGGATCATCAAGTCCAACTCCTCTCCCTGCACAGGACAACCCCAAATTCACACCATATCTCTGAGGGCGTTGTCCAAGTGCTTCTTGAATATCGTCACGCTTGGCGCTGTAACTACCTCCCTGGGGAGCCTGTTCCAGTGCTCCACCACCCTCTGGGGGAAGAACCTTTTCCTAATATCCAACCTAAACCTCCCCTGGCACATCTTCCTGCCATTCCCTCGGGTCCTATCATTGGTCACCAGAGAGAAGAGATCAGTGCCTGCTCCTCCTCCTCCCCTTGTGAGGAAGCTGCAGACCGCAATGAGGTCTGCCCTCAGTCTCCTCCAGGCTGAACAAACCAAGTGACTTTAACCACTCCTTATACAGCTTCCCCTCTAAACCCTTCACAATCTTCATGGCCCTCCTCTGGACACTCTCTAGTAGCTTTATATCCTTAACATACTGTGGCACCCAAACATGCACACAGTACTCGAGCTGAGGCTGCACCAGCGCAGAGTAGAACGGGACAATCCCCTCCCTCAACCAGCTGCAATGCGGTGCTTGATGCACCCCAGGGCACGGTTGGCCCTCTTGGCTGCCAGGGCACACTGTTGGCTCATGTCCAACTTGTTGTCAACCAGAACCCCCAGATCCCTCTCTGCAGAGCTGCTCTCCAGCCTCTCATTCCCCAGTCTGTCTGTACACCCAGGGTTGCAGTGTCCCAGGTGTAAAATCCGGTGCTTGCCCTTGTTAAACTTCATATGGTTGGTGATTGCCCAGCTCTCTAATTTGTCTAGATCTCTCTGCAGGGCCTCCCTGCTCTCAAGAGTGTCAACAGCTCCTCCCAATTTTGTGTCATCAGCAAACTTAATTAGTATTCCTTCAAGTCCTTCACCCAAATAATTTACAATGAGATTAAAGAGTACCAGCCCCAAGATGGATCCCTGTGGAACCCCATTAGTGACTGGCCACCAGCCCAATGTAACCCCATTTACTATAACCCTTTGAGCCTGACCCATCTGCCAATTGCATTACACATTTATCACACACTACATTACACATTTCTCCAGCTGTATGCTGGACATTTTGTCCAAGAGGATACTGTGAGAGACAGTATCGAAAGCTATACTGAAATCCAAAAAGATCACATTGACTGGCTTTCTTTGGTCAACTAGGTGGGTAACCTTGTCATAGAAGAATATTAAGTTTGTTAAACAGGACTTTCCCCTCATGAACCCGTGCTGGCGAGGACCAATGACTGCATTGTCTTTCAGGTGTTTTTCTATTACTCCCAGATTAATCTTCTCCATAATTTTACCAGGCACAGAAGTGAGACTGACGGGCCCATAGTTACCAGGGTCATCCCTGTTGCCCTTCTTGAAGATCGGGACAACATTTGCCAGCTTCCAGTCAAGTGGGACCTCTCCAGATTCCCAAAAGCATTGAAAAATCATTGAGAGAGGTCTCGCTATGACATGAGCCAGCTTTTCAAAAGTACCCTTGGATGAATCCCATCAGGCCCCATCGACTTACAGGGATCTAGCTGGAGCACCAAGTCCTGCACAAGTTCAGGGTTTATTAAGAGTTTATCATTCCCACAGTCATGGTTCTCTAGCCCAGGGCTCTGGGGGTCCCTGAGCCCACCATTGGTGTTGAAGACTGAGGCAAAGAAGCGTTAAACATCTCTGCCTTATCTATGTCCCTGCTTGTGAGGTGACCATTCTCATCAAGCAATGGGCCAATGTTATTTCTGGCCTGCCTTTTGCCATTAATATATTTTAAAAGGCCCTTCTTATTGTCCTTCACAATACTGGCCGGCTTCAACTCTAATTGAGCTTTGGCCACACATATTTTCTCCCTGCAGTGGCAAAGAGCTTCCCTACAGTCCTCCCATGTCACCTGACCTTACTTCCACTGGCCATATACCTTTTTTTTCTCCTTATTTCTAGAAGAATATCCCTAGTGAGCGAGCCAGGAAACTAGACAAAGTTAAATTACTTGATTAATTGAAACTGCCACAGTAAATAATCATAGTTGACCAATAAATGAAATTCAAATATCACATTTTTCTACATTTTTATAAAGAGTATCTCAAATATTAAAAATCTAACTTACATTCATGAACCTGGAAGAAAATCAAGGGCTGCTATTTTGATTTCTGGTCAGGATTATTGCTCAAATTAGTCTGTGGTAAATTTGGTAAAATTACCAGAAAAAGAATATGATTGCATGTTTTAAAACAACCATTCTGCAAACTTGTGCTAAAAAAACCCCAATATAACTTCATTTCATGTACTTTCATTAAACACAGCACAGAATGTTTAACACCAAAGAATAGTGTTTAAGAACATCTGCCTATTATGCACATGATAGTTTTGTCCTATTATTATATACCCCAATACTTCAGCTATCTCTGCCTTTTCTATGGTATGAAGCAGAGAGCAAGGATTGTTGTTTTGCTCAGTTTCAAGAGCTATGAAACCTCACTGGAAATAATTAACGTTGCTAAAAAAACTACCTATTCCCTCAGAGGTGCCACTACAACTTTCATTGAAAGCCATTTTCCAGTTTCAAAACCTGTTGATGCACACAAAAGGAAGACAGTATTTTAAATAGCCTCTCAGCTCAGTTATTTCTAGCAGCATACCAGTACAGACACTGTAAAAATACATTTGTCATCACCATGACTAATTTATCAAGTCAAAGAACCACTGTTCAACATGAAGCCTGGCAGCTGTACTTAGTGAATCTGCATAAATGGTGGACCAGCAGACTAACTTTGCCTGACCAAACACACTAAACACTAGATTACTAGTGCTAGACTAGAACAACCTTAACTGGCAGCTTTTACATGGAAGTAAATTACAACTCTAAACTCTTTACCTTTGGCAACCCAACCCCCCCTCACAAATACTAAAACAATACACATACCTACAATGCATTTGGTAACCCTGGTCCCCTACAAAAATCAATTTCAGAAAATAAGTTATGATTGCATGTCTGTCTCAAAGACAAATTCAAACACACAGAAATTCTTAAATACTTATTATTTTACATTTACAAACATTAGTAGACACCGACACAACCAGCCCATGCATTGTTATTACTTTACAATGCCCAAGAGCCAAGCAAGGCACCTTCCAACGCAGTTGAATACCAATTGTTCATAACCTGTAGAGCCTACAAATGTAATGCAGACATGACCTAATGATGCTGGTCACAAAGCAGTGGGGAGGGGAAGAGTTCTCAAATCTGGGCAGCAATCTGAAGGGTCTTGACCCAAGCTTGGCATTACAGTATTATAACAAGATCAACATTCATCCTAAATAAGAATGAGCTGCATGTTAGACAATCTATCTTGGTTTTTGATCAAGTTATACCTCACTTGTCCTTTGAATCCAAAAGTCAGCCTTCAAAGAAGTAAACGCAATTTAATTTTTTCTGTCTTTAAGTAAGTCCTGAAACACTTCTAACACCTCGTAAAACATTATTTTGTTGGTACCTACCATTAACTTCTGTATCCATGAATTTTAATATTGGCATGTGAGACTAGCCAACATGCTTCTTGAAAAAAATACTTTTTTTTTTTTTTTTTTAAAAACGTGGTATAACTGTGCAGCCTGAATGGCATTTACTGAATGAGAAATTAGGTGGGACAACACATCCTAAGTAGAGTTCAAAACTGTATTATTTTACAGAATTCAATCCATGGAAATGTGTTTTAAAATTTAAAAAAGGGAAAAACATTCTCTACTGGTGCTGTGGCCTACATACAACCAGCTGCATTTCAAATGCTTGTGAAACCACAAAAGCAAAATGCATTCAGAACAAGCCCTTAAGTACAGCAGGACTAATGTATCACAAATACTCTAATAATTATCTTTTCATGTGTAGAATTAGAAAAAAAATAAAAATGCACCTTACATGTCAGGTGGAAACACTGGAAAGTTCAGGCGGGGAGATTTAATCTCTAGCATCCTCTGGAAAATCCCTTTCAGTTAGACTGTAAGAAAACAAGCTTATCCCTCTGATGTTTGATAAAAGGACCTAACTTCAAGAATTTCTTTTGAAGATTGTTTATGGTTTCTCCAAATGTTATATTGTTATAGGATATATTGTTATCCTATGTACTTAACTCTGACTCACTTCTCGTTTTCAAAAAATCCAAATTCTGTTTATTTTAACAGCATATTACTATTACTGAAATATCCCAAGAGAGAAAAATGGATTTATATTTTCAAAGAAAATGATAAAACAAAAACAAAGTCTGTCATCTCTGACATTAAAAAAACAACCAAAAATGCACACTTAATCATGTAAATGCTTCAAGTTACTTTAAGTTGCTGGAATTCATCTTATATTTACTTGTGCTTGTGTCCTAACAGAAGCAGTAATACTGCTAAGCTTGTTACACAAATTCAAACCCATTGCTAATACATCTGATTCCTAAAGCTAACTTCTTTGACACGAGCAAGCTAGCAGAAAATGACATATATCCAAAAACATCTTCCTCTTTCCATAGCAGGCACCAGTCTTCTCTAACACATATTGTTAAGTGACTAAGGGGAAGCAATTTGAATTGGAATTATAATCAACCACGTAACTCCAGCAAATTTCAGTGGGACATTTTCTTTTTCCAATAATTAGCAAAGGTGGTTGCCCAAAGTGCTAGGTGGAAAGCCTACATTTCAATTTCAGTCCAAAACTGTATTATGGGTCTGTTAAAGCTCTACAAATATAGGGGGTGCCCTGCAATACTATAGAAAGTTAAAGCAAGGACCATCAGGAATAGAGTTTCATAGATCACATGGCTGAACGGCAACAAATTCAGCTGGGGAATTTTCCTGGAAAAGTGCTGAAGGATAAGAGGAAAAAAAGGTTACACTGATAGAGGGAGAAAGAATCGTACATTTCTAGACAGACAAGACAGTAGTCATGAAGCCCAGGTGAGTCCGGTCATCTGTGGGAATCCTGTTTAGTCTGAAGTCAGTGACCATCCATCCCCCTGCAGCAGACGGGGGAGCAACAGCAGCTCCTGGTTATAAGGTTCCAACTCAGAGCAAGGGGAGCCCCCAGGAGATGTGAGGAGCTTGGTAAAAGTCTATATAAATACACACACTTTTCAGCTCCACTGAAGACAAATTGGGCTTCCTCTCACTCATTTCTAATGAGGAATGTGGTACTTGCAATTTTATTAAAACCTACAACAAAAATGCAAATTTATTTAAGGGTATTTTCTAGAAAGGAAATATTTGTACAGTTGATACATATTTTATCATATCCTGAATGTCTAATATAAGCAATTTCTTGCACCCACTGGCTTTCTCAAAATTAGTATACAAAACACTTAGCATCTGCTACACCAGGTGACTCCTATCAGCAATGCACTGAGAATATATTTAATACAATGACATATCAATTCCCTCATTAGAAAAGAATGTATATGTCAAACAATGACATTTAGCAGTTTTTTAATCCCACATCAACAGAATTAGTCATGATAGAGTTAAGAGGGGAAAAAAAATTAATGTGACACCACCTCCTGAACCTCTTGCTGGAAAAAGCTTTTAGGTAATGTGACTTTCCTCAGCCCCTCTGCCCTATACACCCCATCCCCCTTTTTTTAAATGCAGATCAGTTCAAATTGAATATGCTTAAAGAACACTTTCAAATCCCGCTCTTCAGTTCTCCTGCTCTTCTATCTGGCTCCTCCTTTGCCTTCATCGGCCATCCTCCCCTCTGCGTCCCCAACCTCTTCCACTGCATAGCTAAAGGCAAAAATAAGCTAGGAATGAAGCAAAATGCAAGACACTGTCCTGCAACAGATGCAGCCAAACTCAAATAAAGCAAGCTTATTTTCTCTGCTTATTAAAAAGCACGCACTTCATTTTGATTGACGCATGGCAACTCAAAAAAGTCACCCAGGGTAGTGTTTATTGAATGACCCATGCAAGACTGAAAACTGACAGAAATCCAGGTAATGTGAGAAAACAGAAGTTTGTTCAGTGTTTATGGATTTGACAGGCAGAGTACATAAGCATCCATTGTGCCATTCACATCTTTGATAACCGAAATCAATTTCAGCACCGCTCATTACATATAACAGCAAGTTGTATTTAAAGCAAAAGCATAAATAATTGGTAAAAAAATCTCTATGATGTAATAAGTTTGTGCCTTTTTAAATATCTTCTCTTCACTAAGGTTAACAAAATTGGCATTAAAATATATATAATGTATATTTAAACTTTTCCTATTACATACATAGCACAAGCAAAATGTTTGCACATTGGAGGTTGAAAAGTTGTCAGGACCGAATAACAAATTAGCTGCATTAACTTGTCAGCACTAAAAAATTAAGTTCTCAATGACAATTTTTACAAATGAACGAGAACACCAACATTTCTCTCATTCTCAGAGAGGCGACATTTCAGAACCACCATCACTCGACAGGATATGATCATTACTACTAAAGTGATTAGCATAATATAAAAAGTGAGAAATCAAAATGAACTAGTAGAATGGCGTAAACAAGAATAATGCATGTACTACCCCGCACATGGAATTAGCAGTTGAGTACTCTTGCAGTATAAGTATTTTTTTTAAACAAATAAGATCTCAGCAGGTAGGAGGGAAAAGCACAAATCAAAGAGCACTTATTTTCCCAGTATCCCTGACAGACGCTGTGATTGGTAGCCTTGTAACATAACCCTTACTTTTATTCAAGGTCTGGAAATTCCTTCAAAATACTTGTTTAAAACATTACAAAAATATAGTGTTTAAATTATTTGTAAACATAAAATACAAAGTTTTGTAGTGGAACAAATTAATAAAACTTGCTTGGAACAAAGTTTTCTTAGGTATTCTGTAGTGGAAGATTTGTAAATGATCATTGCATTACTATTACTGACTTATGAAGTTTACAAGTCACTTAAAGTTAGAGCTTTTAACTACTGCATATATGAATATATTCATTGCAAATGTGTAATCTGATAGCAGATTACAGCATCATTCATTTTAAAGACTGACCTCTATTTCCCTTGCAAAATCTTTTTTTCATAAAGGAACTAAAGCTTAACCAAAACAAGTTTTAGGCAACCTTTGGAAATTATAAAGAAATAAAATAAGAAATAACGGATTTGAGAATTTAAGATTTAATAGTTTAGAAACTCCTAAAAGCCTTCTATTTTAAAACCAGATATCTTAATTTTAATTATAAAAGCATTTAGTCCAGAAAGCAACTGTACTGCCTCAGGTTTGGGTTTTGCTAAAGTTTGTAAGGTAGGGGGGATAGAGTTCTCTATTTGCACAAACATTTACAACTGCAAGCTGGTATATCATTGAGCAAGAAGGGAATTAAAACCATCTCTGATTTTGAAGCATTTAAGTCTGCCTCCCACCATTTGCAGAAGTGTACCCTTACCGCACAACATGAAGAGCAATACAGAATCAAGGCCTGCTCCATTGAAATCACTGGCCGACGTCCCACCACGTTAAGCAAAGACAGAAGTTCAACAGAGGTTTTATCTGTGCTTTGCAGGACTGGGAGTTAATAGATGAGGTACCAGATGGATCAACCAAATGATTAGGTAGGCTTATTCAATGTGTGTCTGCTTTAGCAAATTATTACTTACACTACAAGAATCCAGAATTTTTAGGTATGAAAAAAATCATTATTATTGGATGTTCCTTTCTGTACGGAATTTGTATTTTAAGAACACCATAAAACAGTTCTTCTAAGTAACCTAGATTAAGGCATCAAGCTTTGGACTTCTCCTCACACAAGGCAGAAGTTGCTCTGATCAGAAATTAGACAGCTGAGACACCTATGGCCAGGCTTCAGCTCCTGGAACTCACAAAGTTTGGCAAGAAAGCTCTAGTGCAAGTCTTATAGTAAGGTCTACGGCACATGGCTTGCTAGGCTGATGCAAGGAGCAGAGTTAATCCAAATCATGGCGAGATGAGGAAGGCAGCTATGCCTGGAAAGTCATCATCACTAACTCCGGCCCAAGCAACTTCTACCCTCTGATGCAAAAGAAAGATACATAGACAGCTAATGCCATTCCCAGCCTGCAAACTCATCTCAGAGCAAGACTACGGTTCCGGGTCTCAGCCACACAAAGATTTGCTGTGTACCATCTGAGGTTCAAAGGTAATTCTTGCATCCAAAGGCAATCCTGCAAATACACACTTCTAAGTTTACTCAACTGCAGCAAAGACCTATCAAAGTCTACTGATAAGCCACTGCAATATTAAGCATATGCCTAAGTGTTTGCAGGACTCAGTCACCTTAAAAAGGGAATCTAGGAGGAGATTGGAACTTCTCAGTAGCTATGGTAGATAGGTCAGTGGACTTAGAACAACAAAAATAATTAGCTTTTAATATGATTGTAAAGCTAAGTTCAAGGAAGACAAAATAAGAAGCTCCATTACAGGAAAAGTTTCAGAAAACCACTCTTTTTCACCCTTTAAAAAACACAGGCAGTCAAGAATATGAAAAGGAAAATGCAGCCTAAAAAGTAATAGTGTTGGTGATTCTGTGCCGCCTGGAACACTCTTCCACCACAAAGCCAGAACAATTTCCTCTTAAAATTGTTAGCTTAGCTAATTTAAAACAAAACAAAAAACCTTAGCTCACATTCTAAGAATTAATTTTTTTATTTAAAAAAGTATTTGACATGCAGGTTAAAAGAAGTTATACAAGAGTGTTTTAATCACAATATTCAGGCTGCTCTGTCTTCAGGTACATTTCAGTGTCAGGTAGAAGACTCTTGCTTTCTGACTCACAAAGGCAAGGATATAATGCTTTCAGCAGATCAGGGCAAGCTGCAGTTCTGAAAAAGGGTTAGCATCATGTCACAACAGAAAGAGATCGGAGATGATGTGGAAGCTTATCAAATCTCAGCTTCCTAGTTTTCTACCACAGCAAAGCTCCCAAGCTCATACGCCACAGTTGGAACACACATGGTTCTGATACAGTTTTAAAAATCTACATTCAACAATATCATTTTCTGTTTTAAAATAGACGTAAACCTATTCTAGATTTTAGCTGAATCAGGACTTTTGTCTTTCAATATTTTTTTCTAAACATTTACATATATGAATAATTCTACATGTACATAAGGAATTCATTTGAGGTGATCCGTTTAACAGGCTTCTGTCTCCATTTGAGTTCTATTTTCATTTCTGTTAGCCTTTTGAATACAGAAAGACAAATTTCTGAGTGTTTTACAGTATAAATATAATCAGGACTAGACATCATTAGAATATGCTACTAGTCTAAAATAATATGTATATGACTTTTCCCATCATGAAAGACATAGGCTCCAGTTATACAAAATTCTATGATTTGTGCATCACTGTCACTAGCAACAAAAAATGCTGGATTGACACTAATTCAGTCATCTTTAGGACATGAGATCATTTTAGTTGGGAGCTTGGAAACAGAGCTGAAGGTTTTGAGGATGGAAAGTAAAATCTGAAGTCATTCAATTAATTTTTTTTTTTTTAAGTTAGCAGTAATTGAGCACAACCTTTTAAACAGGTTTAGATTTGTGTATTGGGGTATTAGGCAACCTGAAAAGCCATGCCAAATAGCTGCTGCATACAAGAATATACATAGTATTTTTCCTGTTACTCATCCTGTAACTAAGAGCAAATCAGTCACTGAACTCAGTCTCTAGGTACCATTTTTGATTCCCTAGATCCTGCTCCTAAGAGTCTAGGAAACCTGCACATTAGAGTAGTGCATTCTCAAAAACTCTGAAGTCCCTTCATAAAACATTAGAAGTACTTTTAACTTCTCCCATACTCTCAGTGGCAGAAAATACAGCTGGTAGTAGAGAGATACAAAGTTGTGACTTTTGGTTTTGGTGTACTTATTCAGACTACTTTGACCTGTAGGTGACAGAACTTCTGGGAGATATTTTCTTACAGTAACAGTTCTGGTTTTGCTAGGATATTGTGAATTTAGAACAGCAATAACCTCCCCTGCCACAGCCACACATGCACAGACACTGCAGAACCTTTAAACTTCACACTACTGAGATATAGGTACCTGAAAACAGTCCCAGTTTTACAGATGACAAATCAAACCCACAAAATTTCTCTTAAACCGAAGTAGTAGTAAATGAAAAAGAATGGACTACAATTCTTCATTTCCTGTCTGCAACCACAGCATCATTATCCAGAAGCAAACAGCACACATTTTACCTCTCCAATATTTTATGATGTTCATGCACTGATCACTATGTTCTCTGATTGCAAGGTTCAGGGTCAGCTTACAAATGCTTTCATATCTCTGTTTTGAGTTGTCCCATGCATCAATGGGAAACAATTAAAACATAGCTCTAAATACCCTTCACTTTAGAAGCTAATAACCACTTCTCATTAAGCAATTGTCTCAGTTATCACAGCTGGAATAAAAAAAAGTGCTGTAACTGAATCCATTATATCCTGTTCCAGATGAAGTGCTCATATGCCCAGTTCAGTGATAAAAATTAAGATGTCCTCTTTCTTAAGTCATTTTCAGGTAGGAATAAAGATTTAGATGCAACTAGGCTATCCCCTCAGCCTAACAGATTTAAGGACTGGACAAGAAGTTGGAAAACAAAACTATTTAATACCACAGATGTAGTCAAATCCTAGCAGTGGGAAAAATGTCTCCAAAAGTTGATATCCTGCTGCTACTTAACTGCTAGCAAAATCAACTAGACCACCTTGCATGCACAACCAAGTAGGATGAATAGCTCCAAAATTGTTTCAGTTAAGTATATTCCTAAGACACTGACTTTGTAAAACAGGTATTTGGAAAAATTAAAAATGGCCGGTACTTTGGTTTGTTTTTTGCATGTGGTTTGGTGGTTTTTTTTNGATGAGGTATGAAAACCTGCTCCAAAGTACACTGAAATACGGATAGTTAGGAAAATGAGAAGAGAGCATTGCACATAGGCTCTACATTATGTCACATCACATGAAAGAAATTGTTAGTTCCTCTTGAAAAATGTTTCTCAAAAGGAAGGCAAAACACTCCTAGCCATGTCAGCCATTTTTAAATCTATACTTGGAACAAACAAGAAGCTAAAACTGATGAAGTTCTTCATGATGGCTTATGCACAGATATCTTCTTTAAGTACTTTCAATCTTCCACATCATTTGATTCTAATGCCTCAGAAAAGAAATGGATACCTCATGATTCAGATTTTCAGGAGAGTTTAATTTCTTCCTCTTTATCTTCCCATCTGCACATGCTGCACCTCATTGCACTAAAATAAGCATTTTCTCAATCTGAAATTCTGTCTGCAAGTCTTAGCCACCAAAAGAGTTCTGCTGGAGAGCTGCAGGACTAGAATATTTCCAATAGCTACTAACCCAGAAGAACAAATTCTGCAAACAGATTGCTATGCAAAAATTACATTATTACACAACAGCCTGAAATTTTAGCAACAAAATTCCTTTGTCAGATACAAAAATGTTCTAGTAGAGTCCAGTTCCAGCTTGCTGTCTCTTNGTTTCTCTTAGTTATGTACCTTGCATTTTGTGACTGGAAGAAAAAAGGCAAAAACCCACCCACAGAAAAGAAAGCCATTCTGGAAGGTATCTCTAAAATTCAGGATGCAGACACTCAGAGACAGAAGCCTTAGCATACTTCTTCCCAAAGACCTGAAAAACTAAACCCCACAACACATTGAGATATGCCATTTACCTGGGACACTGGCTTTTCAGAAAAGATTATGGAAGAAGCACAGTGGCTTACTAAATAGAGCTGGGAAATTATA
>WEKW01012251.1:56627-80684 GCA_013389905.1 Sula dactylatra | reverse complement strand
AAGGCGGCGGGTTCATCTCGCCTCCTCAGATGCTTTTCCCGCCTTCGCGCCGTGAGGAGATGGCTCCACGCCCCGGGGGCAGTTAGCCCAAATGGCTGACCGTTCGTTAGCCGGCCGTCCAAGATTTTGTGCTGGCATTGCCGAGGCCAGGGAGGGGGAAAAGTAGTGAAAGCGGGTCAACGAAAGCTGGTGTGGTTGGGGTCGGACCTCCGGGAGAAGAGTGGGGGCTACTGGCCCCTGGCTGCTGACAGCAGCAAACCCCTCTGTGTGTTGGTAAACTTCGCCATCCCACGTCGTCCCCCCGACCCGCAACCAGTTCAGTCCGTGACAGCAAGATGAACCCGACCTTGCAGAGACGTGATGGCTCGTCTCTTGATTTACTGATTGAGAATAGGTATGGCACCACTGCTACTCTTGAAAGGAGCTCTCACCATTCCACTGGACCGTACATTGTCTCTTAAAAAGAAAAAGGGGGGAGAAAAAAGCTAAAACTGGCAAGCATGACTCAAATATGAAGCACAACAAACGTGCAAGATCGGGTGGCAAAGTGCGGATAGCAGCTCTACCCAGTGGGCACCTCGGTGCTGCTGAGATGCAGTTCTCCACGCAGAGACAGGCTGCCGTCCTCCTCCATCTCGCCTGGGCACTACTTGTCCTGCTTTTGCGCATCACCCGTGGTTCAGCAGCACGGGTGAAAATGGAAAATGTGGCAGTGCTAACGAGTTGCCAGTAAGCTGAATTTGGATGGCATCACAGGGAAAGAGGCTGGAGAGACCAATTGTAGAGTGGAAAATTTCCTGTTCTATACCTGAATCTGCAAACTGTTGTAAAACAGTCTGAAAAGGATATCAAGCATATAAAAAAACCATTCCAAAACTTTTGATCTCTGTTTTTAGTCTGTATGAATCCCTGACAAATATGCTTGCTAACAATATAGATTTCTTGTTGTTAATGAGACCTGCATCAATGGACAACATGGTTGGTTTTTACTGTTTTTCCAGACTCTTCTTTTTTACGATTTCAGACATTTTTCTAAGAGGTCTTTATTTGTGCCAACTGAGGTACCAGATGTGGTTATGTCTCATTTGCCTTCAGAAGGACGTGGTGTCTGCGGGTGTCTGCAACATCCCCTTGCACAGGCAGGGGCACTGAAAAACAGTCCCAGCCCAGCACCCTGCCAGTGGCATTTCAGCTGCATGTGTTTGGATGAACACCCTTATCTGATGCCTGTGAAGACCAGCTGGGATGGTTGCTTCCATTCTGCTTAAGCTTCTCGTTAATGTTAATGGACTTTATTTCACAAGAATCCTGTGATGTAAAGAAAGTATTATTATATCCACTTTCAAGATGAGAAATTGCAGCATAAAGAGGCAGTATAGCTTGCCTCAAGTCATGCATATAAGTATATGGTAAAACCAGAAACTTAATCCAGAGTTTGGGTGCAGGTCCAGTCAGACTAACCACAAGTTCATCTTCTTTCTCAAGCTCTGTTTCTCAGGACTCCAGTCCTGAAAAATTCTTGGGGGAAGGAGCAAAGCAATATTGAAGAAGACACACTAACAGAAATTCTGTAGCACTCATGCAGAAAAACCATGTAGTTAAATGGAAATGTTGCAAGCAGGCATATTTACAAAGAAGGCTTCTGCAGAAGCTTTATCTTGGTTTGGTAAGTGTACAAACCAAGAAGGGGAACACCATGCAACCTGTCACTTCAATATCGTGCATTTAAGACATGTGATATGAGTAAGAACTTCCAGCTTTTACTGGCCAAATTTCATGCAGGAGCAGGTAAATCACAGGAACATTGCAGGAATCTTAGGCCAAAGCTGCTAACACATAAAGGATTCCCATGAAGAACTGTCCACTTTAGGAGTACCACTGTGTACTAAAGAGTTGTGGCATTTTCATCAGACCCTGTGGTAGCTCACGGTTTGAACTGTGCCCCACCGCAGTTCCTCTCAAGGAACAAAGATGTGTCAAGTGCATGCAGTCATAGTCATCTGCGTTAGATGGTTCTGGTTCATCTTCAGAGTTTCGGGCATCTCCCCTACCACGTGTCTCAACAGATACTAGAGTGCCCAAAGGCACATTGTGTAGCCCAGCAGCGTAAACCTGCAAGAAGCCAGCCTCCCCGAACCAGGTCCAGCAGCAGAGTCAGGAGATTCATCTACATTGTGAAAGCAATGTGCCAAATACTCATCAGAAGACAGTCATGTGCCAGACTGCTTCTGGCAGCAATGGTATGTGTTCAGCTGCCAGTTACTAACAGAGTACTAATCGTGTTGTGTGTGAGAACAAACTGTGCATAGAGCCCACCATGCTAGCAAATAAACTCAATTAGGCCTTCAATAGGTTGAACTGAGTTGGACAAATGTGCTCTGACCAACAGTTTGTACTCCACTTTATTACAGTTAGTTCCTCAAAAGCACAGTCACGCTCTCCTTTCCAATTTTCAAGTCTCTCTCTTGTGTCCTTCTGACTAAATACTGACCATTCTCCTGATTTCTTTTCCCAGTGAGAGTCTTGCCCATATTACTGACTACTTTTACCAATTACTTCTTCCATATCCAAAGTTAGGCAAGAACTTTATCTTTCAAAAAACTTTTTCCTGCTGTCCTCAGGGCCTCATGCCGAAGCATGAAAAAATCATCAGGCAGAAATAACTCAATATTTATATGAACCTTTGATGATAAATGACATTCTTCCCACCCTGTAGGCCAGGGTGGTTGCTCGTTAGCATACCAAACACAGCAAATAGAAATCCATCACTGCTGGCTTTGATGATGTCTGTGAAAAAAGATTGTTTTTTAAAAGGGAAAAATTACTTTATGATTCCAAATTTAACAATGTGTTGTTCCCTTTTTAAAATGAACAATAAAACGAACATGTTAGCTCTGACTAAACAGCAGGGTGTGGGTATAACACTCGTGAACACCACGGGATTCCTCTGTTGCTAGTGTAGCCATATACAAGCCAGCAAAGGTGTGGACCAGCAATTGCAAGTGGTTAAGGTAGCTATTCACTGAGCTGCATTAGCTGACCATACCTGCATTCCTTACCTGTGGCAACTGTGTGCCTTCTGATGGCAGCCTAGGCAAATATGTTTTGTTTTGCAGTTGCCACAGGCAAGGAACCAGGAGTACAGCCTGTTAATGTGGCTCAGCTAACAAGAGGCAACATGTTACACTCTCCTCATTCAGTTGGTTGCAAGGGTCTGTTCATGACCAATGCGGGAGTTGTTCATGAACTTCGTGAACAACTGAAGTTCTTATGAACTGGTCCAGTCATTAGCACCAGCTTTAAGGGGAGATCAGCCCAATGGGTGGGGGTTGGGGATGGAGAAGAAAGGCTATCTTCTTCCTTGTCTTCTCCTCTGCTAAAAGAGGAAGCTACTGGCAATATTTACTTTCCAGTGTTTTCTGTAACTGGTTCTTCCCTGTGGATGAGTCTGGGTAAGGGAGAAACTTGCTTTTTCCAGAAGAGGCAGAAGTTTCACCTGGAAGTCCCAACAAACGCTCTGAATCTGCACACATTTTGGATACAAGCCCCTCTACATGGCCTGATAACTGTCCATGTGGAAGTTGATGCACCACGCCTGCTCCCTTATGGCTTTCTAGGTAGCATATGTCTTTTTCTGAATTAGATCCAGAAACCTGAAACATAAGCTGAGGTGCTCTTTCACCAAGCAGCATGAGGCAGATTTACCACTCACCAAGAAAGTGTGGGGAGAATGGAAAAGGATGTGTGTCCTCTTGACTCAGTCACTTCTCACTCAACATGTAAAAACCTGAACTTGGCAAAGTAGCTCAGAGCTTTTCTGCATAATAAAAAGAAGATCCTTGAACAAAAGAAGTTCACCAAGTGACAATCCAAAGGGATTTTCTCAGATAATAGTACTGGTTCTATCAGAAAGGAACTTTGCTAAATAGCTGCAGTAATTTAGTTGCTTCATCATGAGCCTGCAATGAAATCTCTATATGATACCTTCATTCATTGTCCTTTTTTCTGACAGAAATGCAACCCCACAAACAATAGCATTTTTTAAACTTGCAGGAACCAGGACTGCTAATTATGTTTCTAACATATTTTCTGTCACTTCTCTTAGTTTTCATTTTGTGCATGTACGTGGCTTTGGAAAGTTGTAATTATTTAACATGCATCTAAGTTTCCTCTCTCACCCTCTGGCTGTCTGGTCTGTTTAGGTTGCATATTTCTGTTATGTTTGTGCTATGTTTGCACATTGCCTGGTATTAAGCAACTCCCAATTTGTTTGGCTCCTCTGCTTGCTATTGTGATACAAACAAAAAATAGTTCTACACTTTAAAAATCCATTATTATTTCAGAAGCTCTAGGGATTAACTTTGTTTTCCTGTTTATGAAAATATAGTTTTATTGGTTTTACCAGAGATCAGGGGCATTCTATTAGGCACTGTAAAAAACAGGCTTTGCATTTTACAGGCTTTGCAACATGCTACTATGAAACTGGGTAGAATGGTCCAGGAATGGGAGAAAACCCCTTAGAATCCTCTGTGATGTCCAATTTTTCTCACCATTGCTGTTAATGTTCCTAGGTGCCTTGCCAATGGCATGGAGAGTTTTACAGGCTTATCTCATTAGTGCTACTGGCTAGGTTCAAGTATTTTCCTAGGAAGCTTTTATTCATCTGGGAAAAAGTCCTCTGAAGTCAACAGGAGCTGTGGGTAAGTGACTTATTAGGTCTCTGAACCATTTACGATCATCCTTCCTAGCATCTAGCCAGCACTTTGAAAACTGACATTGCTCCCTNCTTCCATTAAAGATTTATACTCATCATTTTTTGAATGCGACCACACCACCCCTGTTCTGAAGTGCAAACCAGGTAGACTCACATTCTTGCTTCTATTAACCTGCCTGTCCCTGCAGCAGAACCAGCTCAATGTAACTGAGGAATGGTGACAAGATAGCAACTCTTTATCTGGTAACNGCATTTCTGATACTTTCAGATTAATTCTATTTCTGACTTTAAAAAAATACAATGGGATTCTGAATCCAGTATCAGAGGTATTTTGTGCCTCTGAGGTGAATTCAGTCCTCTCCATGAAATGTTCCCTTGGTTCCTAAACACAGGGAAGTACCCCAATCTGATGCTGACCTTAGAACTTGAATGACTTAGTGAAAGGCATGCCACTGTCTTCAGTGAGACCTGTTTTCTACCTTGTATGCTCAGCTTCCTAACACAGTGCTTAGTGTGTCTGTGTCTTTTTTCTTCATAGCAGGAGCTTTCATATTCAGTTTCACCTTATAAATTTCATTTTCCATTGCTTCTGGTGTTTTTTACCCTACACGGTACAGTGCTTATTGTAGCTAGTTTAATTTTGTTACTTAATTTTAAGCAAGTGAACAGAATCTTACTCAGCTGATGGAAAGGTAGAACTAAAAGCCTGCTTGCAGCAGTATTTGGCTGTGCCGTCAGCCACTCCATTACGATGCCTTTCTTGTTCATGAAACTGGCAGTAAGCTACATCAACTCATATATTGTTGGTATTTTTGATCTCTTGCCAACCTGCTATATTAATTTGGAATTGCTTTCAGTCCTAGGCCACCAAAGATTGACGACATTGGTTTTGAACAGGACATTCATATTCATGAGAAAAAAAACAAGCGCCCTCAGCATCTGAACAGTGACAGTATGCCCTGAAGCATATGCTCTTTGAACTTGCAGCTGGGGTTTCAGATAGTATTATCATTAAGTACTGGTGTTTATTTCGTGTCCATAGTACCAGTCAAAAGAGGTGGGGCTTACAACAGAACTAGATGATGTGCTAGGAAAAACGTGCTGACCTTTTCCTAGAACAGGAATCCCACTAACTGCTAGCGGAGTTGGGAGAATTTCAGAAAACTCTCAGGTCAAGCCAGTGGCAGGATATAAATGAAGTTGCCTCAAAAATTGAACTCAAATGCTATTCACACCACAGAAGGTGCGTGTGTGAGGTTACAAAGGGGTTTTTTATCAATATGCCATCAACCTCACTGATTCATTTTTGGGAGGGTGCAGTTTTGCATGTCCAGCTGCACTGCCAGACAGAGTTTGCCATAACAGGGCATAGGTGTCTGCACAGGGCTGGGCCCAAACACTTGCCTTGTTATTCCTGAATTGAACAAGCCCACTGATGTAGCAAATAGTGGTGACAATGGGGTACAAGTCATCTGGAGTTTGCCCACAGTATTCGTCAGGAGAATATTTCCCTGAAGTGTAAATGGATGATAACATCCATTCTGAATGCTAGTCTCGGATTTGCAAAAGGAAATGAATCTCAATCTCTGCCAAAACTACGAAAGAAAGGGACAAAAGTATGCATATATGTTGAAATATCACTAAGATGAACTAACACTAAGAGAATAGCATGAAGTTCCATAAATCCTGGAACCCTTAAATTCTAGTTTCTTAGGGTTTCTATCCTGTGATTGATTCCCTGGTGTCTTGTAAAAAGTCAAATGACCGAAGTTTTTCTTGCAGTGGAGACATTCACAAAGTCTCTACTGCATGAGTTCTCCACAATCTAATAAAGGGAGACAACATTCTGTAGTTTTCCATCTCCTGAGCAGGGCCTCTCTTATCTTTTGGGCTACATTTTTTAATGAAACTTGTAAGGGCTTACAAAGCTGGGACTTTACCTTTTTATGACAAACACCCAGACATACACAGCATGCACAACTTGAACTAAGGTAAGAAAAGCCTTACTTACACAGACACAGAAAAAGAGAAACTAGCACAAAACTGAAAAAGAGAGCAAATAGATTAACAAGAAAATATCTTTAGAGAAATCTCAGATTTTCACATTTATACATTTGGGAGAACAGGCCTTGAAAATGGGGCTATCCAATTACCCAACTGACATGATGAAAATCATAACTGCCATAGGCAGCCAGAACACATTTTTTCCAGCTTTATGCCTTTAGCAATATATGGTGGCATTAAGTTCTGCCAACTAATCACACTGTAAATCCAAATATTCTCTGAAACTCTATTTCCACTGTGTCTTGAGTGACTGCCTTTTCTCCCCTAGGGCACGAAATTGAGAAAGCAGCATTTAATCAACCATTTTCTTTCCCTTTACTAGTCTATATTTAATCTTAATTTATTTCCTTTCCTCACTGGGAAGCTTTCCTCAGCTCCTCAATGTAACTGTTGAGCTCTCTGTAGCAACATTGCTGTCTAACATATCAGAGCACTGGGATATCTAACCTGAATTAAATACAATCCTGCTACATCCACAGACAAAAGTAAATATACATATATTTCTACAATAAGGGGATTTAATGCCTTGAAAGTCATGCTGCAAAAAAAGTAAATAGTTCACCTGTATGAATTAATTGGTAAATTGCAAACTGAAAGATTATCAAGTATGGCTTTCTAAGAAGTGTCAGAAGTGGGTTTCAGAGGTATGAGCCCTCAGTGGAAGTAGCTTGCTGCCATGCCTTCAGGGTTTTACCTGGCAGCCAGCAGCAGGAGCAGTGCAGTAGGCTGGTACTGGTGTAATGAGGGTGAGATGGCCAAAGCTTCCTTCCCACTGCACTGGCATTTGTATCAGGCCTCTGTCCAGTGAGATAAGACCTTAGATGGTCTTTATCATGATAACCAACATTTTAAATGGCACTGAAAGTAGTTTTAATTAAGATTTATTGCTCTGTGTTGTATTTCATGTATCCCTGGAGCTTCCTTTTTTTGTGAGGCAGCCACAGTAGCACAGCAGAAGGCGATTGCAGTGCAGAGGAACATCTTCCCTTGCAATCATTCAGAGGAATCTTGGGCCATTCAGATTTCACCACTTGTACCCAAATCTTACCTCCATCATGTTATGGAATTGTTTAAAGAAAATATTTGAGGTGAAAGTAATAAAACAACCACACTAGTTCATACAAGTAAGTTTCTGTGAAAAAATTGCAGGAATGTACGCCTGATTTTCCCCTGTAAATAGAAGCATTCAGCTGCTGCTAATTGGCATACCCATGTCCTGCAATTTTAGTAGAGTTTGGTGGATTCTGAGTAATTGCAAACAAAAAGCAGGCACTGCATGATAAAACTGGGTGTACAAACCTTAAAACAATCTAGGCTTTAAATGGATACTAAATGTAATTCAGGTTCCAAATTAGGAGCCAGATCTCGGAGATGCTCCAGATATTGATCTCCCATTGGAATTTACAGCAACTTCAGCAACATCTCTTATTAAAAAGCAATAGGACTTTTATCGTACCCAAGTAGATCTCAGCTATTCACTCCAGAACAGTTCATTCTGTAAACAAAGCATACTAGTGTATGTACTATTCATAAGGAAAGCAAGTACGCTACCAGTCCAGGTTCAGGAGTTTGACAGGCTACCCCTTGCTAAATAATATAACTGTTACTTTTCTAACATCCCAAAAATAGTCCAAGCAAAATGTTGATGAATTGCTTTCCTCTTTGAAAATCTCTGACAAAAAGACTCATTACAGTGTGCATAAATAATAAAAAAAGTTACAGCAAAAACACGGAGGATAGCAGCAGGGAACAGCTATATAAAATGTCCCGCCCATTTATATATTTAGGAAAACATTCCAAGGATTTCTATGCTGACTACCTCACTGAAACTGTAAAGGGTCTTTTCCTCAAACAACCCACAGCTGAGCTGCACATGGCAATAATACCTAAATAGGACTGTGCCCTGGAGGTTATAAGGATGTATAATTTTGAAAAGTTAGTATGTACTTTGGTGCTTTGTGTCCACCACGTGATTGCTTCCCTTTTGGTTTCTGTATTTTTAGCCCTGTTGGTCCAAATACACATTTGGAAGCAGGTTAACCACCACTTGTTTCACTGAGACCAGTACACAGCCTACCTGCATGACAAAACCAGAACCAGCTGAGATGTCCTGGTTGTTAACACACTGCATTGCCCTATCCAGGGAGCAAGGAATTCAAAACGGGGTAACATCAGTGTATCATACAGGCTGTTGTTATGGGCTTTATTTTGGTAGCTGTATTGGGTAGAAGAGGGTCTGCAGAACGCCAAAAGCAAGCAACTTCCTTCAGTGTGTGGAGGACTGGGAAAGACATTCTGCTTCATGACTCCCCCAAATGTTTACAGTTTTGTCACTATCTGGTTATATATAGAAGTTCTATTCTGAGGCCCTGAACCTAAGGCACTTCAAGCGCTGATAGCCAGATCCGGGCTTAAACCAAAATCTTGCTGGAAAATAGCTAGCACAATTTACCCATGCAATATGGGATCATGTTTAAAAACCATTTAAATCCACTCAAGCGCTAAGCTTCTGTTTAAAGATATTTTTTAACCTACATGTTGCTGGTGCTAGGGCAACTTCAGTAATGTTGAGAACAAGTGGGAACAACAGCAAAGACATGCTGCTGGCAACCAGTGCAGCTCAAACATGTTCCACATAGCTGTCAGAGCTTTCCCTGTAATGTTGCACCAGCAGATTCCCACCACAAGAAATGGCTGGAAATTTTTGACAAAAAACCTTTTGGTGGCCCCTAGCAAAAGTTTACTGATTGGTATTGTAAGATACTTTATCTATAAGATACTTGTAATGGCAAACTAGGTTTAATAAGTAGGCATGTGTCAACAGGTATCTAAACAAAATAAAGTGCTAACTCATTTGGGTCATAGGAGAGGTTTGGAGTTGTCTCCCAGGTTTTTTTCCCAACCCATTCTAGATTTGGAAAAAAATGAGAGATTTCCTGGGAAGTGAAACTCTTTACCTAACTCCCATGCCACTTCCTCAAGAATGCAGAGGTACTTAAGATGATGTGATCTGACAAAAAAAAAAGATAAATAATAATGCAAGGACGTATCCTAGAGGCCTGTTTCTGTTCCCAGTGAAATCAATTTCAAAACTCCCACTGACTTCAGTGGAAGCTGGATTAGGCTTAGTTAGTTTTATAGGAACTTTAATAGGAGAATAAAAGTCTGCCTTGAGCAAAAAGAGAATGAGGGATTTTCAAAGTATCCAATTAGAGACATGGGGCTCATGTTCCATTTATTATGCCCTGACAATCTAGTATGGGAACAGAACAATTAAATATGCTCTGGTCTTGCTTTACAAATTTCCTCCTACTATTTCTCTCAAATGACACTTAAAAAGAACAAACACACACACACACAAGCACACAAAAAAAATCCCAAACCCTCCTCTTGAAGCTATAAAATTTTTCCCTCCCTCCCCAAAACTCCCTCTCTATGAAACAGCTCTTCCACACATACAAATTTACAGGCCAGATTCTGTTTCAGAAAGTACCTCAGCTTTGCTGAGAATTTCATGTTTACCTGCCACCATCAATTACATGCATTTCACCATATATTATTAATTGGGCCGTGATTGTCTTTCCGGTGTCTCAATCTAGGAGTGCACACTTATGCCAGGATAGAGTTGGGAGACAGCCAGGGATATGGGAACATACCGTACCTGCCTCTTGTTCCACACTGTACCTTGCTTCTTATACAGAGCTAGCCAGGATTAGCAGCCCATTGAGGACTTACAATGTGCTCCAGCAGGTCCTATGGTGGACCAGGACATGGGACATGCCACAAAGGACACTTACCCCACAGTGAAGACACAGCCTATGTGTCCCATACTAATGTTAGAAAATCTCAGCACTGCCAAATTTCAGTTCAAGTTTTATAACTACAGATATGTATGTGCCTGAATAAGATAGCGGTTTCTCTGGCTTTTCTGTCCATTTGGAGTTCACCCATGTATGACCGCTGCATATACAATTTTTACATGCATGACAAACAGAATCTACAGAAGCAGGAAATGGCTATGTATCCATTCATTTCCCAAGGTGGTCAACTGCTTTGAAAACAGGGGGCAGGAGCAGGCTGAAAATGTAATGGAAGCTCAGGATATTGAATATGATTACTGTTAGTTTTGTTGTTGTTTACACTTTGCCTTGGGCCAGCATCCAAAAGCCCCACTATGTCATATTTAAAACCCACACAAGAAAGTTCTCGCATATGTAGAAATAGGTCCTGTCTTGAGGAGCTCACAGTCAAGATGAAGAAGAAGTTGGAGCAAGTAAAAGTAAATAATCGTGAAGGAGGAGGTGATGATGGTTAAATGACCAGTTGGGTGGTCTTGGTACCGCTCTTGACAGTTCCAGGCTACCCACTGAAAGACAAATCTTTCTCCCCGGATTTTTATCAAAATGGTCTGTTTCAACCCAGTTTGACACTGAAAAAAAGTGCCTTTGCTGGTGCTCAGTTCATGCAGAACTATAATCCAAAGGAAAAAAATGAAAAAAAAATGGCCACAGGCATCTTTTCTAGCAGTTTCTTTTTTCCAGTTGTCTCTTTTACTTATAATTATATTTCCTTTAAAGTACTGAGGATTCAGGAGTCTCCAGTCATTCACACCTGCATTTGTCTTCCAAACGTCCAAAATGCATGTAGTGTGACGTTGGTTCCTTTGCACTGAGTGCTTTCCTCTATTGCACTGCTGCTGCTACACCATGCTACTTGCTCATGTAGAACCTCTCTTTCTGAACTATTTCAGATTTAGAGTAAGCACATCATGTAGCAGACTGTAGCAACCCATGGACACAACTTGGCCAGAGTGTGTTAGGCTTTCTGTCTCTTCTAAGCAGCCCTGACATACCAAGTACCCTATTATAAAGCCTAAGTATAGATTTACATATGTAACTTTATCATCAAAGTTTGAAAGTGACCTCTAATCTGGCTCAAAACTCAGGACCATTGGCTTCCCAACCTATATTCAGGACATCTTACAATCCCACCCTGCACATAGGATATTTATTTATTTTCTGTTTAACTCGTTTGAAAAGATAACTGCTGGATCCTCATTTGGGAATACAGAAAAGAAAACTGCATTCATATATACTTGTTTAATTTTCAGAAAACCTATTGTGACACAGAGACTTTAAAATGTGGAAGTGCCCTAAAAACTAACTTAGACCATCTGAATTCACTGATGTACAACAAAAGATGTAAATTGAACAGCTGGGCATAGAATGTTTCACTTCCATGTTTTTCAAAAATGAGACTGTCGAAAATGAGACTGTCAGACCCTGGCCATTCAAGGTCTGTTTGATTGTTGTATTTGTAATCTCTACAGAGAATTAATAAATATTTACATCAAATACACGTGCATGCATGCATGGTTGATAGAGAGAGACAATCAGTTCCATGAGGCTCCAACAAACATAAACTCCTGTGAGGGCATAAAAATTGGAGAAATGCTTTACAAACTGAGTCACTGGTGTGTACTAGCAAGAACAGATTTGCAAATAACTGTATAAATATAAACTAATCACAAAAATAACTTTTGAAAACTGTCTATAACAGGCAAGTGATTCATTAAATACATCCCCATTGGGGTTTTTTTTCCCTTTTGTACCAGTGGTTCTGCTGTAATTCGTTTTGTATTCTTGAGTCATTGCCAATGGTGCTATCTGGAGAGAAACAACTGAAGCAATGTTAGAGATTGCTGTCTTTATATGGCCACAAAATGCTAATACTGGAAGGCTGCTAATTCTGCAAGCTGACTTTTTCTCATTTCATGCTTCTATTACCCCAGGTAAAATAACTATTGCAGAAAATATTGTGCACAGCTGTATAATTTCTCCTCAGGCTGGCAGCAAGGCTGCAGAAAGCTGTGTTCTTAGCTGCTGCTTCTCCTACACATCTTTCCCAGTTGCCTCGTCTCTCTGCTGTCAATGGTGAAGTTGGTTTGTGATCACAAACAGTTACAGACCTTCCACAGCAATGCAGGAGTGAAAGGAAGAGAGCTACTGACAGGTATGAGTGAAAGTACCCACGGAAGGAGACCCCTCTTCATTGTCCTGTTCCAGCAAGGAAATAATCTCCTGGGCTTGTGCTAGACTGAATGAATGTCCATTCCTTGACAATGCAAAGGGTCCCTTTTTAACCACACAAAGTGAGTAAAAAACACATTCCCTAACTCGCTTGAAACACACATTGAGGTGGACAGATAAAATGCACTCCAAGCATCCCCCTGTGATTCAGGCCTGCAAATAAACTCAGGAAGATGGTTTAGCACGTTGCTTATGTTTGGATCTCAGGAGACTTCTGTAGGATTTAGCTTTCCTTTTTAATTTTTTCTGCAAATATCATTGCAATAACTCCAATACATAATTAAGGCCTTAGCCCTTCACACACCCATGTCAAACTTCACACAGAGAACTTGTCTCATTCATTTAATGTGTTTGAAAATGCAAAGCTATTCATATCTGACACTGCCTGTCACAGTGCTCTACCATGTGCTGCTTGCCCTCACTGAGTGCCTGTTCTGAAGGGAGTGCAGGTAGCCCAGCAGTTAAACCCGGCCTACGTGACTTGGCAGTCAGCCTCCAGATCTGCTGTTTCACCACACATGTGGCCTGTGGATATCTCTAGAAAGGCAATCTGCCTCACAGGTTAAAAATACAGATTCTTCTTCTTTACCCTTTTGTATGGGAACAGGGTGATTGCCCTCAGTGAGACTGTTCGCGAAGTTGCATGTAGATTGAAGTCCTGCTGTGCACAGACAAGAAAATATGAAATGCTGATACTGCTCTAAGTTGTTTCACTTCTCTGTCTGATAGAAGAATTCAGATGTAGGGTTTAGGGTTTTATTGTTGTTAAAGGCTTCAGTGTGAGAAGAAAGTTAAGTGTGGACAGAAGTAGCATTCATTCAATTCACAGTTAAACTGGTGAATATGAGAGGAGACTCAGGACGTTGCATATGTTTTAAGTCTTAAAATCTCTTGTTACTAGCCAGAAACTTTTATTATTCAAAGAAATACTTTTCCTGTCTCATGTAATCTGACGTAGTTATTGAAAGTCTAAGTTTAACAAAGCTATTTTTATTTTCAGGAAGTCATAGCTTATATGGTTTAAAACATGAAAGCATGGAAGACAGCCCCGGGGAAACTAAGCCCATATCTGGAAATGCAGCAGAGGATCCCTTGTGCCAATTGCCAATTTAACAAAGTCTGTTTGCAGAAGTCAGAACCAATAGTGTTCACATTCCCAACTTAAGCAACATCGTACTCAGCAGTAAGCATCCTCCTCTGTTTTATTAGTGATTTTAGCCTTATTTTCATAATTGGCCATTTCTTATAGTTCTCCTTTCCTGTAATTGGAATTAAATGTCTCTATTACACAAAAAAGCAGGTGTGAATAATGAGATGCCTTCCAAAGTGTCACTTAGATCAAGGTCATGAGACTTAGTCTTCTTGAACCACACTCTCAGCTCTGCCACCTACTTCTTCTAAGACCTTCAATAAACCACTTAACCTCTCTGTATCCATTTCTCCACCTGTAAAATGAGAATGTCAACATTTTCCAAACTCACTAACATTTTACAAAGTACCTTTGCATCTTGTTAGAACAGAACACCTCACAAGAGCCATGGCTTACTGCCCAGGCCTCCATGAACTCGGCACGGTACAAGGGACGGACACAGCCCTGGTCTGACCTGGCAGTTCTGCAGCTGGCTGGCCATGACCGCTTTGCATGTTGATGCTAGCAAAGGCCTACAGTCATTTTATTGCAGAACTTGCTTTGTAGGTTTGTAGAACTGGAGGTTATTTAAAAGATGATTTTGTTAGCAGATGTCATATACTAACCTGGCAGAGAATGGTTTAAAACCCAAAACTAAAAATATAAGCAATTCTTTTTCCCCAGGGATTTAATCTATTAAAATTGTCTTGGGCTCATTTTTTGGTGCATCTTGAAAATGAACATAATTTTTAGGATATATCCAATTTGACTCTTGATTTGAAGATTTTCTGGAGTTGCGAAACATACAGACAATTTGGGGAAAGTTTAGGATTAAAAGTGGAGACTGATGCTGAGAAGAGGTGCTTGTCACTCTGCCAATCTCCCCTGTCCCTCTGGCTTCCTTGACTCACTTTTCTGTTTCCTTTCCTTTCCCTTTCCCTCACCAACCTCTTTCCCAAGAGCCATCCAGCTGGTATTTCAGTTCCCATGCTTCTGCTAAAGCACTGCCATCTTTCTGACACTAGCAGAGAATGGGTTTCAGTTGTTTCTGTGCTGTATTATACCAATGTGCTGTAACCCTAGGGGGTAACAGCTGGTTGAATAAAGTATCTTTTATTTTAAATTTAACCAATTTTTTAAAAATAAAAAACCCAATGTTGATTTACCTCAGGGCTGTTTTATGAAAGGGGTCAGGAAAGGCAGCTAGTTTCTTAGAGGTGCAGTGAAAGACAGAAAGTCACCTACCTGAAAGGAACAGACTAGCCTTGGTACTTGTTTTTTCTCACTTATGTAGTCCCGTGCAGAGAACTTACTAATGATGGCCTTTATGAGCCCCACTCTTCAGCACACAGCTCATCTCAAGCGAAAGAAGAGAAAGCNTGTCCTTCTGTGGAGATGCCTCTAGTCTTTTCTCAAGTGACAACAGCTGGAACATTTCCATCATACAATCTAGGTCTTATTTAGGTACCTTATGGTAGGGAAGGGAGGTAAGGAAGGAAAAGTAAAAGAATCATGTATCAGTCACCAGAATCATACATTTCATTTTAATAATCTATTTAAATTTTCTTTTTTGGTACCTATTACCACCGACTTCTAAATATGGAGGCTGCTGTTAGTTCCTTTAATGGGCTTATTTCACTCCTCTGCCCTCATGCTTCCTTTGCATCAAGCAGACCTTCCTGGCAATATTGATTATGAATCAGTTTACTTCTGACAACGATTCTGAGTACCGCATTTAGAAGGCCATGAAATCCCTTCTTTCCCAAGGTGTTTCAGGCACAAAGAAAAGCTAATAGTATAAATCTTAATGTTTTCTACAAGCTCAGCTATAGTGAACAACGAGAAATAGCTTCATACTGTAACCAAGGCAGAGACAGAGGTTTTTTTGTCCAGTGGTGTTCACTTCACTACAGGGTAAGCAAAGAAATCTTTATGTGACAGGTGTCCATAATAACTCTCTGGGACCAGGCAGGCAGAGGTCGCAGAGCAAGATATCAGCCACACAAAAATAGGTGCTAAGATAATTTTAAATGGAGGTGTAGGCTGTGAGGACTGCTAGGAGGGGGTAGATCTAATGTTCATTTATTTTCCCTTATTTATGTTCTCTCAATAATGAGGACTGAACTCTGTCTGTGGCTGTGCCAGTTTAGCTAAAATTTCCACAAGGACTACTAGTACCTCCAGAAGACTTGAAGCCAGCCTGCAAATTTCCCCAGCTGTAGCTGAAAGAAGAAAAGTATTCAATTAATAGGAGTCACATCCAATTCACTTAGGAAATGCAGAGGCATAAATTGTACCTGTGGCTTCTTAAGAATTTTGCATCCCAAAAGAGAGATTCCTCCTGAGAGAGATCAGGAGCTGTTTTTGCCAGGAGCTCTGTTATACCCCCAAGAGACGGGAGCAGCACTGAGCTGAACCAAGCGGGGATCCTAAGTGATGGTATGGTTTCAGTGTCACCATGAGCCAGTGTTAGTCCATGAGCAGTCCGGCTCCTCCTGTGACATCCAGCTGCTCAAGCTTGCCATGCATTTGCACTGGTTGAAGTGATTCCTCAGCCATGACACGTCAGCCCTCTGATCTTACTGAAGGCCAATATTTCATTCTTGAAGGCATAGTTTTCAACCAGATCAACAAGCTAATCTGACTTGCCAAACAATTCCTAGTTTTGATAGGAATCAGGTAGCAAGAACATGTACCTGGGAGCAAGGCATAATCACCCTTTGCAGTAGCAACTCCATCTCGGAGCAGCTTAGCCCAACAACAATATGCTGAAAAAGTGTCTTGAACACATGCTTTGCTCCACCAGAGCCACCTGGTTTTATGTCTTCAGTGTTACATTTGTCGAAATGTATTTTTGTCAAACACAGCCTGATAATGTCAGCATCTGGTTAAGCCAACTTTGAACGCAACTATGACACTTAATGACAAACCTACATGTAGTAGCAGGAGGCCTTTGGGTCTGTCCTTACACCCCAGTGAGAGCACTGGACCAACACAGCTGAGGTAAGGGCTAGCTTGCGCTGTGGAGCAAGTAGCCCACGGAGACACATTTCAGACCCTGAGTTGCGCTCCACACTCACCAGTGCAGCTACACAGTGTCAGAGCTTCACAAGCTATTATTTTCTAATCAGTTCCTCTAAGTCTCACCTCATGGCTCAAGACATTCAAGAATTACCTATAGATGAATACGCAAGCACACACACAGCATGTACCATAATCTAGGCATTTTATTAACAACATAATAACTTTCAGAGCTGCTTCTAGGACAAGCTAAACACAAACATGCAGTGTCTTTTCTTTATGTCTACATTGTAGAAGTGTACAACATCAGCACACCCAACAACTATTAAAGTGATTTATAAACTTCCAGCATGAAATTTTTCATATAATCATTGTTATCCTGTTGGGGGTACCAGCAAAGTCTCCCCAGCTTTTTTTCTGGATAGTGCATGTCTGCCAAATATATTGCTCAGAAAGTATTTTCCATGTGACATATTTATTTTGTAGCACAGTGAGGATGTATGTAATTCACCAGAGAATTGTAGTACTGCACCATATCTCAGTGAATCAACTTTAATGAGTGATTTCTAACAAAAATTCCTGCTGTGAGAAGCAGAAAAATTAGAACAGTGTTGGGTCCCTGCAGATGTATTCTTCAGCTCCCAGATTTGCTATTCCAGATATAAAGCCCTAAAAATACTACTGCTTCACTGTAAAAAGCCCTTGAGAGTAACCTTATCAAGCCTAATATATGACAAGATGGCTACATGGCAGTTTTCAAGACTTTTTCCGTATATGATGTGTTTGTGAGTGCATATACATGCATGCAGATCACATACATAGGTACCAGTCTCCTCATATAAGGGAGGAGGGTACTAAAACTGGGGGTTACAAGAGGAATAAGACAAGCTACAGTTCTTGGTACAAAAATGGACAAAAATAACAAGGACATGACCTCAAGCACTGAAGCCTAATAAGAAGTATGAGCAGGACATTTTTCCCCAACAGCATTGTTACATCCATCTTAGATACACACTGTGAAAAAGGACTTGGCCTCCACAACATTACCCCAGGTCCCAGACCTTTGCCTTTCCTCCAGACCTTTCATCCAGATCTTAGATCTGCTGACATGTCAGGGGTAGGCCAGGTAAAGAGGCAAAGCCAGGTGTTTTCTTCTCACCAAACTAGTGGAAAAAACCACGCCATTTCACGAAGCCTCCTCTTTGTGGGCAAATTCATTTAAAGATGACAGATGAGAGCTGCCTCTGCCGATACGTCTCCACACCAGCTGTGCAGAGCAGGCCATCCAGGTGCACAAGCAGGTCCTGGAGTGCATACTGAAAAACAGAGGTTTTAAACAGGTTGCCTTACCCCTGTCCCCCTGAGGGCCAAGCTCTTGATTCCTTTAATGAGGAGGAGATACTTTCCCTAAGGAAACTTTGTAATGCCACCATAACCACTTTCTTTCTCCTAGACCACTTTCACAGGTCTGCTTGTTGCCAGCTGTGAGCAAGTGCTATTCTGCTTCCTTGGCTACTTGTGTTGCATATTCTGTTCCAGTTTAAGAAGCGTCCTCTTGTGTGTTGTGGTTATGTGCATAGCTGCTGATCATTCATATTCACTTCTTCCATGGACCTACTCCCACCCTACCCCTTTGCCCTGACATTGTGCAGGGTACTCTGGCGAGTAACAGAGCAATCTCTTGTTATTCTGCACAGCCACTGTATTAAGTGCACACTCATTGCCCTGCTACCTGTGTGCTGTGGATGCAAATACACTCCCGTCACTGCTAAGTTTTATAGTGGTCCCATTCCTGCAGCTAAATAAAGAAGACAAAAGAAAGACGTAGTCACTCTGAAATGCATGCAGCTGTGGTGCCACCCAGACAGCACAACCTGACTGTGGCTCCCTGGCTAGCAATCCTGCTTCCTCTACTTTTGGGAACTATAACCTGCTCTAGTCCTTTCTGCTGATAGAGTCTATTTTTTACCGTGAGCTGCCGTTAATGCATGGGCCGTTAATGCGCTGTGGATACATAGCCAACATTCATCCCCCCACTTAGTCAGACATCTGGCAGCTCAGTGGCACCTGACCTCTCCTTGGTTCTGGAACAGGCAGCGTGGGCAGGTTTCATTACATTCCCTGGTGCCCCCATGCTGCCACACAGATGGACCCTCCAGACCCTGACGTTGATGCCTCGCTCCTGCCTCAGCTCCAGACGTTTTCTTTAGACAGTATATGCAAAGGAATCAACAGCTAATTTCAAGAAGGGAGGAAGGGAGGGGAGTTATTACTATGAAAACAATTTTGTGCTTGCAGGGAAAATACTTTGGATATAAGAACTTCAAAGTAGGACAAGAGTGATAAGAAACAGATCTCAATCAGAGATTAATTTCCTGTTTTCTATTCAAAACAGTCCTATGTCACAACCAGTGCAGATTGACTACTCTAGCATGGCCAGAGAGATTTCAACCTGAACACTTACCCATTGCTATAAGAAGAATATGAAGAAAAAACAACACACAAATATATTTTCCCTTAAAAGATATTAAGACCTGCTCTCTTTTGGCTGTTCTGGTAAGCAAACTGTGAATACAAATTCCCTTGATCTACTACCATGTCTACTGAAACTTCCTTTCCTTTGGCTTCCTACTGTCACTTAATCTATAAAGCAGATCTTAAAAATGTTCTTGGCTACAAACCTGACCTTGTCAACCCTCTTCATTACATTTAGCTCAAGGTTGGTATTCTGACCTCCCAGTCAAGTGCCAGCCAGCTCCCCTCCACAAATTCAGCCTCTGCTGCATGTCACCCTCCATGCTGCTGGGCTGCTAACCTACGTCATGGTTTTGTCTTCCTGCAGCTGCCCTCGGTCTCTTTCAGACCATCTCTGGGTTTTTCCTTCATGAAAATCTCTCCTTAGTTCCTGTTTTTATTTCATACCTCAATCTAGTTTATGTGTCTCTGTTAACAAAATATACATATATTTCCTAAAATAAAACTTGCTGATGTTAAGCTGATCAGCTAGGTCAAAGTGGTTTTTGTACTCAGCTCCATTTCTCCCTTTGTTGCATTATGTTCTAAACTAATTTATAATCTTATCTTTGTGTTTTAAGGCCTCCTCCCCCTGGTATTTGCTTTTACTACTGTTAGAAATGATAAACAATTGTAATCTTTATTTATTTATACAGCAGCTTTTGGCTTTGCAAAGTTTGGTCTGAGCCACTAAGTTAATCTTTTTGGAGACTACGAAGAAGCAGTCAAGTATCACTGAGTAATGAAATTCAACAGACTACCATTTCTGAGACCTTACACAGTTTCTTGTTACTTTCTTTGTCCATTTAATAACTATAGCTCTGCCTTCAACAGCTGGCCTACCAAACTGAGACTAGGATAAAAATCCTCCTTTGAAGTACCGAATTCGACTAGTTTTGCAACTGACATGCATAAAGACTAATAGACACACACTTTCTTTTGCTTAATTTATTGGTATTGACATTCAAAGTACAGTACAGTCAACCCCTTTGGCAGTTTGCCTCTGGCACAAAAATCCTGAAAATGAAAAAACAACAAAAAAAAGACCATGTCCCTTTCCCTAAAATACTTTCTAGCCTGGAGTACTGTTCCCATCAGGAGGAAACAATGAAGAAATCTTCAGGGAAATGACTGTACCTAGTCCTTAGCCTGTATGCTGGCTTCAAAATGCAAACATAATAATCTGCATAGTTACGCAGCATTTGCAACTTAAAAACAGTACTTGCGAACACCTAATGCAACAGCAGGGACAAATCTGAGCTTCCTGAATGGCATGTGGTTTGTAAACAGTCCAGCTACAGGCAGTACCTGCTGCTGATAGATTATGTAATGAGAGGGGGCTGCATGGGCCTGTTGGATCATGCCAAGTTCCTTGGCTAAAGAAGAAAAGAAACAAGGAAGAGTTTCTGTGGTCAGTATCATCATGTAATCCTCTTTTCCTAACTGATCCTCAGGTTGCTCCACTCACCTGGCTTAACTGACAAAGAAAATCCAAGCAGGAAGCTCTTATGCCACTGAAGAGAATTATTAAACCACTGTGGATTTCCAGGGGTCTGGAGGGAGCTGTTGAGAAGCATTTTGATCTTTTCAGAAATCCCCCACAATTTTGCTTTACCCAGCTCTTCATCTTGGGTCGATGTCTGTCTCCCGCAAACCCCCTGTCATCTCCCATACCTTCCCCAGTACCTCTCTCCCTCTGCTCCTGTTCAGACACTGATAACTGCCATGCAGAGGGCTGGTCATTGCTAACCATCCCTCCTTAACAGGGCTAGGGACCGGCCTGCAGCCCCCTTGCCTCTACCCTGCTCTAATGCCCACAGTGTTAGATGATGTTGGGAGGATCTAGCCCTGCCTGTTAGATTATGAGTGAGGCTATCAAGGCAGCAGCAACATTTGGGATATAGAAACTGTGACTAGTGTGGGGGCTGAGGATGACTGTGCAAGGAGGTTAGGACACTGAAAAGTACAGCACTGCCAATTCCTGCACAACACACTCCTAAATACCAGTAATAGCAGCTGTGGGCTGAGCACGAGCACAACTAGCCTTCCCTGCTCCCATGCCACACACTTCTCCGAGCGGTGCCCCAGGGGCTGCCCCGCTCACAGGACCCTCCTCACCCAGTTTCATCCACGGGTCAGGAGATTGGGATCCTTCAGGTCCACTGGAAATTGGCCAGAACACCGTCTGCCATTTGGAGCTCTGAAAAAGCAATTCTAAAATATGGAATCAGGTTTTTAATTAGAATGCCAAGGATCAGTTCTCCATTCACATCTCTAGTTTTCCTGTCTTTCCTGCAAGGACACATGATGACATACAATAAAAGAGCCTAGTGCACAGACGAAAGCCATGAAACACCTGTGTGTTGGTGTTAGATGTGTTTGTGTTCATCGAAGGTTATCTGAGGATGTTCAGGTACACAGATGGAAAACTAGAATACTTTATTATGTCGAATGTACAGTTCAAAAAACTCAAATTATTAAAATTATTCATTGTTCAAGTTATTCCTTAAGTCAGGTAATATCTGTTAAAGCATCAGTGTACAATACATAAAGGCATAAAGATGAGCATTACAAACCCAGGAAGTTTAAAGACTTGACGCAGTGTGTAACTTGGCTTTCTGAAGCAGGATGTTCACAGCTGCACAGCTGTGCAAGCATTCAGTAGTGTGAGCCTTTGTTGAGTTTCTTTGATAGTTTTGTTGCTCCATACCAAAATGCCATGTGCAAGTGCAGGTTGGCAGGTCTGAAGAAGGCTTTGCTGGTGCTCTCTGCAGCCGGCTCTGTATCTTTTTGGACTGTTACCATCCTAAGCGTGCAAAGGGTAACTGTACTACATATGCTTCTTAGGTAACAGCCACATTGTCAGTAGAGATAGAACACACAAGATATAACTCACAAAGCTACTTTCTTGGAAAAGAACTCAATCACCCTGGTGAAGATCTATACAGATATTCTCCAGGGTAAAAACTTAAAATGACTCCAGAAATTAAATGAGTGGTTACACGTTCTTTCTATTGATTTCTGTAATGCTTTTCGGCTGCTGCTTACCCAAAGGCACCCAGTGCAAACAAGAGCTTGGCACGCTTTGAAGATTATGCCACATCCTGCTTGCTTTATGCACAGAGGTGAATTCAATGAGATTGCTTCTGTGCACAAATCAGGAAATATTTACTCCCAAGTTCCTTATTTCCTTGGCAAACTGTCATTATAAAACATGCTGCCAGTTCAGCAAGCATTTAAGCACTGCATTTAATCGGGCTGTTTATATAAGCAGGAACATGTATTTGCTCAGATGCTGACCAGATCAAATTCTATGCCATAGGTGGAATTTTCATATGAAGTCATGCTTTAAGGAGGTAAGACACTCCTTACTGAGAGTCCTCTCCCATTGCTGCAGCAGTAGCTGTGTGGGTGAGGGCTACACACCCATGGGTTTTAAACCTGTATTTCCATACAGTGCCTTTCTACTTCCTTGCTGTGAGATTGATGGTTAAAGATAAGGCACCAAGAAGCGCTGGCCCTTCTGGTTTTAATCAAGTCAGGATATCCACAATGATTTACATGTTGCATATACAGCTATCTGCCACAGAACAGGCTGCAGTTAACTCTTCCCACAGGTCAGCAGGGGCAGAAAAAACCATCAACCTCTCAAAAAGAATCATCCAAGATATTTGGCACACAGTTAGCATCAGTGTCCATATCTGGACAAAAAAAGGAGCATTACGTTTCTCAGACAGCAAGAGAATGACAGAATTCTTGAGGGAGGAAGACTAAGACGGACAACAGCCAACAGAAAGAAAAGATAGAGAAAAAAGACGTTTTTCTGTACCTAGGCTAAGACTGCTCCGATTATTGTATCCAGGTCAGAGTTTGCTGTGGGCCAACACTGCGTAGGTTAGCAGAACCAGAACTTCAGACTTACAAGAAATCTTCCCACAACCCTGGACTACCTGTTAAATGAACTTGAAACGTGCAGAGTGCTTCCAGTGGGATTGTGTTTCCTCACATTTAACTTGGTGGAAATATCAGCAGAGCCCCTGCAAATGATTTCTAGCTGATTTTTTTCAGGAGCAGAACATTCAGAATCCATCTGCTGTGTAAGGATTAAATAACCCATGCTAATACAGTGTTAACAGTTAGTACTTGACAACATCCGTTAAACTGGCTCTGCACAGAGTTCCTGAAAGGCACAGGTAGGAGAAGGCAAATGCGCAATATTCATACATAAACTATTAAGACAAAAAATGAAGACTAGCAGCTCACACAATTTTCATCTTAAGTCACCTGGCAAGAAGACTTCCTGCTGTAGAGACCATGNCCATGAGCTACAGAGGGGTATTACAGAGGGGTGTAATCCTGCCAAACCAAGTACAGCACATCTTTTTTTGTACGACCGTTGTCTCCTAACTTTCTGGTAAGCAGTGGTGGAGGCGTAAGAATCTCCTTCCCTTTCAGCTTCTGCCTTCGGTGTGGTTGAGCACATTGCTTCTAAATGACTTTAACATACATGTAATATAGCTGGTACA
>WEKW01012251.1:41425-55207 GCA_013389905.1 Sula dactylatra | reverse complement strand
ATGTATTTGTATTGTTAGTCCGATATTAAGTTGCCATGTTTAATTTTCTTGTACCTAACATGTTTATAATCTATTTAATTCCATATTTGGATGAAATTGTGCATGCTGTGAGCTTACTACCTAATGTGTGTGTATATACAACGTTACCAGAAACTAGTATGGGTACATTTGATGATCCTCCCTATTAAAACATTTAAGAGTTTTGCAGTTCCCTTGTAGGGGAATTCTCATCCTTCCTTCTCTGTAAGGAATAAAAATACAGACAGAAGTCTCTGCAAGTCATTGCAGCTGAGTATTTATCTAAGTTCCACTGAATGCAACTGAAATAAAACAAAAACTTAGGCAAAAGTATACAGAAAAGTGGCTGCAAAACAGATAATTGACCCTAAATCTTTCTGTTCAAAGAAGTTATTTTCTGCACACGCTGCAGTCCTCATTATGCTTCATTGCAGTCATAATAAAGTGCAAATTAAATTAATTCTTTGCCTTTATTATTTCTCTGTTCAATCCTCTACTCCTCTTCAGTCCACATATAATCAGTCTTCCTTTCACCTCCAGTCTGCACTGCAGACTACAATTAAGCAAGGAAAATCTGACATTTATAGCGGAAAATTGTTTAACGAACCATTTAGTACATTGACATTTTTGTTTCACTAGTGCAAAAGTTGTCCTTAATATTCCTTTATTCCATTTGCTCTTCCTTCTATGAATTTTAATGCTCTTGTGCTCATTCATATGCTCATTTATTTTGCATTTCATTGATCCGTTTGACAGGAGCCAGCCTCATCTCAGCTACTATTGGACAGCACTGCAGGGCCCACTGCAGACCACTTGTCTGCCTCTATTTCCACAAAGCATGTTCAGAAGATATCTGCTGAGGAAATCACATGCATAATTAAATACTAGTGACCAAAAAACTCTGGCATGTTCTTAACATTAAGAGGAAATTCCTTCAGGGACTATTTCCAGCTAGGTAAGAATTCCTTCTCCACCCTTTCTCAGTTCTGTGTTGTTATATAGGAGATCTCTTCCCTGCTGATCCAGCATAACACGTTGGCCAAACTGCTACAGAAAGTGTACTACGTATGTGGCCTTTGAAATCACATCCAAAGGAATTACAGCCTGAAAGCCATACTCTGTGTTGTGACAAAGCTAGACACAGCTGTGAAAAGCACAGGCTTGTTCACTCTCCTTAAAACCACTTGTTTTTCATGGGCAGAGTTTGTGCTGAGTCTCCAAAAATCCTCCAAGAAACTGACTTCAGGCCGTACCTCTGCAAGTGTCAGGAGGAAATGCGAAGCAGAGGATAGCTGCCCTCCCAAACACAAAATGTATGAATGGACTGATAAAGACCTACACAGAAACATCAGTGCTGGCTCACCTGCAGGTGGACAGCAACAGACCAAAGATTGTTATCTTAAATACACACTTAGAAGGGGAAGGAAGCATTGCAATGACCTTTTCATTTTTTCCTTTACAAACTGACTGGAAAAAGCACAGAGTATTGTACGGGTCACCGCCTGCTTGTTTTCACTACCACAGTTGTACTGTGCAGAGAGCAGAGTGACAGAATTCCCATGCTCAGCTACGGAGATGTCTTTCAGCTGGAAAGGGTAGCTCAGGGGCAGCTGAATCACCCTTTGCACACAGCCACTGACCTCAGGGAACAGGGCTGCTGCTACTACTACAGCAGCTGGTGAAACAGTAGAACTGTTCCCATTTTTATGGCCTAATGCAGATAATGCCATCCTCCTTCCCAGCTTCTACAGACCGTAGTTTCACCGGCTGTTTATTTAATCCTGACTAATCCCGGACTCAAACCATAGCCTTTCAGGTAGGTAAGATGGGAAGCTGAAGCACATACTGCAAGAAAAAGGTAAGCATAATTTGAAAAGTACATGCTTTTATTCCTCTACCTGATGCAAACCAGATTACTGTAGTGCTAATTAAATGGAAAAATTTTCTTATAAAAAGAGCAAATTATTTAAACTCACTGCTATTTATCTGAGTATAAAAATGTGCCCTTCCTCTCTTTTCCTCGCCTCAGATTTATCTTGCTGGCAGAAAAAAGAAGTCACAGGAAAGCTAAACTTTTAAGAAACTGAATAAAGCTATCCCAAAGCTTCACTAGTGAAGCCTTTCAATAGAATTAGAGCGATCTGGACATCTACACCACAGATTCAACCCATACTAGCAACATATATCTTACAAAGATGACTGGATTTCTACTAGTTAGCAAAACATCAAACCTTTGTAGCTCTAAAATACCAGCCTTAACACTGAATTCATGTTGCAATTTGTGCTTTGTGTTAAGTAATTAATTTTCCATAAAGCTAAAGATGAAAGATTTGACAGCCCACCGAAATCTGGAGTTTAGGATTAAATTGGTGCAAGTAGTTTGGAAAGAGTTATCTAAGGCAGGGAAGTACTAGGACTCAGCTCTTCCTGTAAGTTGGTCAGCCTTTATTTTTAGTTTTCAATTGTCAATATTTTTTCCCTTTTGTAAAGGAAGTGTAAAGAACTGCCAGTACTTGAAGCTAAATTACTTTATTTACATGTCCAGCATGATACAAACAGGACTGATGATGCTATGCGGCACTCAGACTAGTTCAGCTCCTTCAGCTGGCATGACCTCTAAGAAAAAGAATAAATGCTAATACTAGATTTAGCCACTGAAGCTGCCACAGGTTTGTTGATCTCATATTACCAGAAAAACTGCCTGAGAACTCGGCACCTTGGGGAAGGTACAAGCCACTTTTCCAGATTAAGCTTCTAATGCTACTTCCAGATCAACTCTTTGTGGAGTCACTTTGTGGCATACAACAGTACTCCCTGTAAAAATAGCAACTAAATGCTTCCTTTACCAAAGAGCACAGGAACAGAGAAGGGGATTAATTTGGCCCTGCTAAATTAGAAAAGCCACCGTGTTTCACCGGAAGACCATAAAGACTTCAACACAAATCCTACCCATGCAAACAAAAGAAATTAATAGATTAAATCTACCACCTGTGTTTTCTGAACATCAGGGTATAGCAAATGTACTAATACCATGCTTGATGCCTATCCTGAGCTACTGCTTGCAGCAAAAAACCTGAAGAAACCTTGTATTTTGAAACTGTTAAACAAAGGAGAGGGAAAGGTGGTTAGAACAAAACCAAAACTTAAAATTTGAACAGGAAACATTCCTTGGACATATTTAATGCTTTCATTAAAGCTACAGTGTACACAGAGTCAAGACTTTCTGTAGGAGAACACCAGGGCAGAAGGCTCTAACAGACATCTCTGGTAGATGTCAGAAGCTGACATCAGAATGACGTCAGAAGAAGTCGAATTTTCTTACGTGTAATCATTGTGGTGACATCTGTTCTACCAAACTCTGCGTAAGCATGTGAGTTCCTCGAGTAGACCTGAAACTCAACCTTTAAAATACCAGGTCCTGCTAAGCAGCACTGCTAGTGTATCTGTACAGGTCAGAGAGGCACCTCCAGACAGCAACACCCAGTGATCAGACCATACTGATCTCTTGGCTCTAGCAACTGAACTCTACCAGATCAGAACAAGCAGTAAGCCCTTTTCAACAGAATTTCCTGCCTGCCTGCAAGAAATCTCTACAAGATCTGTTTGATACACAACATAATTAAACTGTAGTTTAACTATTACATTTAAGGCTTATCTTTTAAGACTGATGATGCATACTCTGGAAAAAGGCACATATGTCTGCTCTAAAATTCTGTAGTTCCAATAAACCTGAAAAAGGTTAATGTGATTGAATAGTGTTATTGTGAGCCTACTAAATTACAGTTTCTGTTCTAAAGAACCAACCTGTTCCCTTCCCAAATCATTAAGTGAAAGCCCCTGTAGTTTTAAACAGTTTCAGCTAACACTTCAAACTTTGCAGAGGGAATGCAACAATACTTCCTGGTTTTTTAACATTATTTGACAGGCTTGTCAGTCTCTTGCGCTAGTATTCTTTCGCCTATCAACTGGATTTTCCTCATTCCAGCACTGCAAAATTCAGTTTGTCTTTGCTGCCCAGGAATGCACAAGGACAGCAGGAACATGGAATGTTAATGCACTGACCATAAACATACCACACAGGAGTGTAAGGAGAATTGTTCTGAGCACCATTAAATTCTACCAACTTTTTTTTTATCATGCCCTTTATTTTCAGCAATTGTGTATGTTATTCAGGTGACTCATTCTGTATTTTTACTACAAGTGTGCAAGGTGTAGGTGAGATGAAGCACGCAAATGCCTGTCAAATCCCAAGCCTGATCCTGTAGGTTGGCATTTCCACATTATCTTTCTATTAATGTGTTAATTCTTGTCAAACAAAAACCTAAAACACATGACAGCAGAAAAATACTGAAGTAACAGTCACATGAAAAGTTTCTCCACTTGCGGTTTCCTCAAACATCATACAAAAGACTGCCATCTACTGTTGACATCACTAAGTCTTTTAGTACATAATTTGCATGGTAACAGGCAATACTATTCTATATCACTACCACAAGAGTGAAGACCTACCAGGCCTCAGTTCTATGAAATCAGTCTGAAGGATAATATCACTGATACCCTACTCCCTAGGGTAGTAGCCTAAAGCAATGGGCCTACAAGAGGTGAATTCCCCCCAATTCCAGCATGCCACAAGGTATACACCTTAACGATTCTATAATTTGTCTTTCTTGCCAGACCCCCATTTAATTATTTCTGCTTAAAAATTAGGCACTTCACTTGATGTTCTGTTTTATCTTTAGAGCTGCAACTACCTCCTATTTTCTCTCCCTTCCATAAACCTCTCTTATGCTCCTTATGGAAGAAAAAGTCATTGTAGGCAGGCTGCAGAAGGATGGGCAACTAGACACAGAATATGCCTTGTCCTTAGGGAAGCAAACAACACAAGCGGCCTAGAACAGCACATCCCCCACAGACAGAGATCTTTGTTTTGTAGCGGAGCCACCAGACTGTGACAAACAGAATGAAATGAGTGCAGTTCTTGCTATCTCACATCATTTGCCTGCTGCCTTCTAGCTACCATGCTGGCAATATCAGTGCCACTGAAAGAGGGTTACTGACAAAGTACTCGCTGCTGGCTGCCCTGTCCACAGCAGCCAGAGGCAATGGTTTTAAAGAAAGGAGTACTTACCACACTGATGTGCTGTGTGAGGAAAGGAGACTGGATGCAGGCACTAGTTTTCTGTTCTACTCAGTCAGTGAAGCCATGTCAGAACCCACACAGATGTGCAATATTGACAACTTGGAGGCTTATTAAAAATAAACAGGACTACTGGGACCTGAAATAGAGCTGAGAGGTATCACTGGGCTACCTCACTCCTGTGTGAGGTACTTAGATCACTTATGGTGCCTGTTACTGATTTCACACAGAGAAGATCCTGTGTATCACTGTAGTTGTATCTGATCTATCCAATTAAAATGAAAGTGAACAGATCATTGTGATGAATTCCACAAAAACCAAATAAGTAACCTTTAAAAAAAAATGGAAGTGATAGGGCTTAATAAACAAACGCAGCCTAAATTCACTCTAGGCAAGTCAGATCACTTGCAGCTAAGCAACAGCCTCTTTTCTTTGGAAAATGCCTCGGTAAGTTTCTCGGTGATCACAAGATAAAACGAAAACCTTAAATTCATAAACCACATTATCTAAAACAACATCCTCAGGTTATGTTGCAGCTAGGTTCTCTTGTTCCACTGTCATCTAAGAAAGCAAGCCCTGCCATTCCTGCTCATTCAAAGTGTGGTGGAGGAGAAAAACACCACACACACTCTCCCATCTGTAAAACCTGAATAATTTATTCAGATGAACCTTAAGAACTCCTCAAACATCACAGTATATTAGTGTACAATTAATGACAACTCCAGAAATCATGCTTTTGGTGCAAAGCATAAATTTAATGGTATGTGCCACAAGATGGTTTTTCATTACTTCAAAGCAGCATATCATTGACAATAAAATTATAAATAGATATTATCAGGATTAAGAACTGCATTTAATTTGTATTTAGTTTTTAAGAACTCTGGATTGCTAAGAAACAATCTCTCTCTAACGACTGTCATAATTAAAAACACTCCTGACTGAAGTAACACAATTCAGCAGTGTATTTTTAAGAGAACTGTGTGTCTTGAGTATTACTATCTTCCACAATACTAAGATGTGCATGATGATACCACAGCACACAACAAAATCAGTGACTTGGTCTCAGTCTCTGTTTTCCTGGTAACAATACTTAACTGTTTTTAAAATTTATCTTTTTTAAAGGTATCCACTGTTGGTTTTCAGACACCTCAGTACAGGATATTAACCTTCTGGGGAGAAGGGCATATTTTCCTCAGGATTCATGCTTTTTTGTTGGTTTATCAAAGTAAGGAGTGTTGTCTTGTAGCAGATCTTTCCTGGGTATGAGCACTGTAAAAGAAAACAAACTGTAAGAATATAATCTTATGGGAAATACTATTTAAGATTCTAAAGTTGTTTTTACATTTACAAACAAAAAATCAGGTTACTAAAATGAGAACCTGAATTTCTGGTGAGCGTACAAGCAGCATCATGGTATCTACCCAAGACAAAATTATATTTAGATTTTTACCTTCTGTTGGTCAGAATGTTGCCTTCCCCTTTTTCCTTTTAAAAGCACTGAAAATATTTTAATAGCATTAAGAATCCATAAGAAATGGTAAAGTGTTGCAGTAACTTTTAGCAAGAGAGAGAATGGCAATTTTATCATGCCTGAGTCAGATAATGTTTACTTCAACGGTTCCAAAAATGGATACTAAATTTGACTTAGCCCTCTCTCCCAATGCCCTGGAATCCAATCTGTAATATTCATCGTCTCACCTGTTCTAAAGGCCAACAGGAAAAGAAAGCATCAAATTAAAATTATGGCCACTGTATCATCAGAGAAGTGCAGTGTGTTAGGGTTTGTCTAGTTATATGCCATTTTAACCTCTTCCCGACTCTAATTTCTTGCCATCTAGCTCTTCAGAAATCAGCTTGTCCTTTCTTCATGAAGGGAGGAAGCTGTGTCATGTCCGATTTGCTCCAGCACAAACACCTGAAATCATAATGCTGTACTTGGACTAGGTCAAACAGCTGTGAAAGGCAGAGAAAACCTGTAAAACTGCCTGTGTTTGTATGCATGTGTGTGTAGTCAGTAACATTCTATTCAAGTGCACTGATACCCAGTATCTTATAAGAAAGAAAACTGATTTCCTTGAAGGTATGTTCCTTTTGCATCTATGTACTAATACTGATGCATTTAATAAGTTTCTACAAGCTTTAAGTAACATTTCAATTGCATTTCTCTTAGATAAAATACTTGTGAATAAATTGACAGTACATGTTGATCTACACACTTAGAATAGGAACATGAAACAGAAATACCAAAGAAAAACAGAATTGGATATAAAGTATTGAAAAACAAAAGTCCAAACAAATAAAGATGGAAAGAATTTTTAACCTTCCTTTTCAAAGCTAAGTTTTGAACATACACTGCCAACACAACAAATCAAAATCATCAGAACATACTGCATGTGTGGTATATTACTGAAGTGTAAGCTCTACTTTTAACAACTTAATTTGAAATTAAAGTGAGATGAATAGAACCAGGACATTTGTGTACTACTGAGCAACATAACTCAGACTGAAACATAAAAAAATCTGAAGAATTGCCTAATATGACTAACATGCTTCTAAACTGAAATTGTCTTCTCTTTAGTAAGAAAGGCTCAGCCTAACTTTTTTTTCCTTTTTTTAAAGATTTGCCACTGAATCCCAACATGACTATACACCACTGTGTCTCAAATTCTTTTTAAAGAATAACATCGCCCTGTATACTGCTTCCCTCACAGCACAGAATAACTTCTGAAACATTTTACCTAGTTTCTTTTTCCCCTGCTTTTCCTTCATGCAACATAGTAACTGATCACTCCATTTTTTTTTGGGTGGGTGATGGCTTGGGATGAAGCAAGGAGGTACTAATTTAAATACAGCCCAAATGTAAGTATTTTACAAGATTTTCTTTTTTTCCAAATAGGTCACTATACTTTCTATTACAGCAAAGTAAACCTTCAGCTACAAAGTTTCCAAAACAAACATGTAGCACCTAAGATGACTCACTATGAAAAGCAAACTTTTCAACTGAGGTTGTTCATTTTTACTTGCCAACAGTAACTCAAGCAGCCTCCTTAGTTAGGGGCGCACTTCTGGCTTGGTGGGTTTTTTTGGGTTTTGGTTTGGGGTTTGTATTTTCTTTTCTTTAGTAATAAATCTGTTCCAAGCCTCTGATTTAATACAAGATGATAGTATAAAAGCATGGAGGTAGCTAACTGTAATTCTATTGGCACTGTAAAAGCTACAATGGACCGTAAAGATGAAGGATCAAAAAGGTTGATTTTGTTCTGCTAAAACTTCCTTAATCAAAGGTGTACTGGAATTGAATATCCGTTCAATGTGCTACCTAAGCAGGCTCATACACCTACACAGGCACTTCCTACAACAAACTTCCTGCCAGAAACTGGCTCCTAGGTGCCAAAAAATAAAGGAAAGTGAGAAGATCCACTTGGTATTTTCACCAAATATATGCACAAGAAGCTGGAAGGGGGCACAGCCAGGACAGCTGACCCCAACTGACCAAAGGGATATCCCACGCCATATGACATCATATTCAGTATATAAAGCTGGGAGAAGAAGAAGGAAGTGGGGGATATTTGAAGTGATGGCATTTGTCTTCCCATGTCACCGTTACACGTGATGGAGCCCTGCTTTCCTGGAGATGGCTGAACTCCTGCCTGCCGATGGCAAGCAGTGAATTAATTCCTTCTTTTGCTTTGCTGGCATACACAGCTTTTGCCTTCCCTATTAAACTGTCTTTATCTCAACCCATAAGTTTTCTCACTTTTACCTCCTGATTCCCTCCCCCATCCCACTGCGGGGGAGTGAGCAAGCGAGCAGCTGCGTGGGGCTGAGCTGCCAGCTGGGGTTAAACCACTACACCACCTAGCCATAGATTTGACTGAAGTTGAAATCCCACTTCAAGCTTCTCCTCTTTTTAATCTCAGACAACTTTTCTTTACAAACAAGGAAGGATGGAAACAGTAGGGTGAGATATTCAACAAAATGGAGCAGAAGGGAAACCACACCCATTTATAGGTACAATTTCACACAGTGCACTGACCATGCTATTCGGCATAAACTACTATCAAAATACAGTGACAATTATCACAGCTTCCTAAAAATTCTGAATTTCTGGTTTCAGATATTTTCTAATGGCATACTTTGTGCTACTGGTGACATTAATATAATAAGAGCTGTATCAGAATTGCCTAGTTCAGAGTGCTGACTAATCAAGGCTGGATTCTTAAGAAAGATCCAAACACATCAGAAGTCTGCTTAAAGAATGGCACTTAGGCATAAAGTTCTGTTACTGATCAATTTATCGTGGTATAAAGGTCTATATATTCCTTCCGTAAGGAGATTTGCGTTTACTCTTTCACTACAGTATCAAGCTAAGCATCAAGTTTGATCTTCTGCTGTTCTGTATTTTGAGTAATACCTTGCTCCTGACCACAAAGATTTTTCACTGCCATGATCCTTTTAGTGCATAAAATAACAACACATTTTTTTGTGTTAGCTTTGAATGTAAATTCCAACTTCACTGAACACTCTTTACATTTTAATTATACCAGAACAAGTAAGAATATCTATCCATTCTATACATTTTTTTTTAATACTGTTCATTCTTCTGCTGTGAACTTCTATCGTGATGCTCTGGATTTCTCCTGTAAGCATTCCTGATCTTTTAACTGGCAATTCACTACATTATCAAGACTAAATATTTGTCACTTCAATATATATTCCAAACACACAAAACAGACAGCTCTCAAACTGAGATGGCTTTTTCAAGATTATTGTTTTGTTCTTACTGCAGTAAGATCCATTACAGAATAAGAAGCAAAGCCGAGACCTATCCTAAACACATACAGAAAAAGAAAAAACAATGGGCAAGAGAGTGCGCAATGACATCCTCTGCATTCATAAGCACGTCAAAAGCACCTTCTGTACAAATGCACTCTAGATTTTTTGCTGCAGGACAGTTTTCCTAGCCAGTACTAGACTCTGGAAATCCTCCTTCTTCCACACAAACCACAATAACACCTCTTACGAAGTCTGCAAATTTAGGAGGGGACAATTCTATCACCTTTTGTTTATGGAGATTTTAAAAGAGACAGCATTAAAGCTCTGGTACAGTCAAAATAGACGGTCACCACTCCCCTCCCCTTGTCTGCTGAGTCAAGTCATTTCAATGTAAAAGGGTATCAGACTGGTTAGAGAAGATCTCCCATTTGTAAATCCTTGCTGACTGCTCACAGTCCTCATTCTGTTCTTAGAACATTTGAAAGCTTTGGAACAGCTTCCAGGATTGGCTCAACCACCCTCCCAGGGATCAAGGCCAGGCTGACCAGTCTCCCAGATCCTCCCTCTTGCCCTTCTTGAAAAGAGGAGTGACATTTGCTTTCTTCCAGTCCTTGGGCAACTCCCCTAATCACCATGACCTTTCATGATATTTCGGTTGGCATCTGTGCTGTTCAACACATTTGTAAGTCACCTGGAAAAGAACAGTTTTTAATAATGCCAACCTGAGTAAATTCTTTAAGAAAACGGCTTACTGTGAAAAATTGCAGGATGAGCTTAAGACTTGACTGAATAACCAGTAAAATGACAGAGGAAATTATATGCAGAGACATGCAACACACACAGGTCAAAAAAACAAAAAAACAAACCCCAACCTAACCTCACAAAGAAAGCAATAGGTTCAAAACGGACTATGATCATTCAGATGAGTTTAACGAATACAAGATAATTTTATAAAATTAAATCAATACATGTATGCACAGCAGCCAAAAATGAAATTTGGAATTAGGAGTGACTAAGAAACCAACTGAGAATGAGAGAAAACATCATTGTGCCATCGTTGTGTGTATAAGTGCCTGGTTTGCCCATGGCTTGATGACTGTTCAGCTCTGAATGAGAGAGCAAGCTCTTAATCATCTCAAGATACAGCAGAATTGCAAAGGGTGCAGAGAACTGCAACAGAATGATCACAGGCATCCACCTGCTGTTTCACAGAGAAGCTGTTCCTTGGAGGTGCTGGAAACAAAAGGGGGAGCAATAAGGCGGTTAACTCATGAACAGCTTGGTGAAAATGGATAGTAATTGAAGAGTAGGACCAGTACAACAAGTGATTCTTCATAAAAACCAGAGTAAATTCTTTGCCAAAGGTTCCTGGAGGCAAGAAATTTGTGTAGACTGATAGGAACAAGTTCATGAGCAAGAAACCCTCTGAGGATAACTAAAACAGAAACCATCCCTGGCTCAGGAAATGCTGCCAGCTGTAAACAGCTGGAAGATGTGAAAGTTCACTTGCTCTGTTCCGGCTCTTCTCCTGTCATCTGCCTCAGACCACTGTGGAGTCACACTGGTCAACACTGGTCTAGACAAATCTTTGGCCTCGATCACAATGGCTTTTCTAAAGTTAGATGCTTTACCAAATCTAAAACTGAAAATGGTTACAAAGCTTTGCAGACAACACTAAACAGAAGTGAAAGGAAACGACGTACAGAGCTGAAGATTTCTCCTACCCTCTACCACACAGCTGTATGCAGAACCTACTAGTTCTCTTGTGTTAGACTGCAAGATAAAAGAACTCCTAAACCAGGAGCCAAAATTTCAGAATTTGATAGGCTTTGCATCAAGGCCATCATTGTGTCACAAATCTTCCAAAGCAAAACTGGAAACTTAAATTGTCAGAACAAGGTTTTGGAAAAGAACACTCAAACCTCAAAGAAAAAGCTACTCTACAGACAGCGTACACACAGCATTTGCTAATTCCCCTCAGGCAGCTTCTACCTATTTGGTAGAGCAAGCACCTACAGACACTGTGGCTACTACATTTAGACCTACACTGACTGACTAGCCAGTACACGCACGCCGACTTGCTACCTAATTGCTGTCACTCCGAACAGTCAAGATACCAAGTTATAACTTCTCTCAATGACGGCATTAAATGCAGTCACTGCCTCTTTTCCACCAGCCTCCGTATTTCAAAATATTTGTGTAGAAACTTTGTACCTTTGAAACCTCCACCTGTCCTAGGTAGTGACATCAGTCAACAGGCATAAATTAAGGGTTTGGGAAGAGAAGTGACAGACAGACAGACTTTTGCCCTCTCTATCCCTTTACTTAGTTTTCAAGTTTTATATTTATTTACTGAACCACAACATTTTTAAACATCTTTTTAGCATGCAGCTTTACTCACATATTTTGTCGGAATCTGTGTGAACTGCCTGAATAACAGAAGTTCTGAGAATCATTTCAACATCTGAAGCTATTTTCAGAAGCTAATAAAAGGAAAAATAAACACAACACAGTAAGTTAAATTATACATAATTATTCCTGAAGGTATTGTCCATACTAGACAGCAATTCAAATAATAAAGCCAGTCAGTTCTATTATTCAGTTAGGTATGAACTATCTATGCATGGCTTTTACTTTGGGGATCCTGGAATAACTTACAGCTTGATACATAAGCTACCTCAATATACAGCACGAGAGGAAGGAAACTTCTGCTCAGTAACATACAGCAGTATAAAATCTACATATCCAATTAAAACTGCAAATGAATAAGGCAGAATGCAACTATAAAAACAAGTAATTTGTTTCCAATGATCAAAGACATTGGTGAACGCCTCAATAACATCTGACTACCCCCAGTGAAAGGGCAATCTGGTTCTTTTAACATTCCTGCTCTCAAATGAATTGCTCATGTCTGCAAAACATGACAAAAATTAAGAATACTGAGGTTTCACAGAAAAACAGTACAGGAACAAGGCACTACCTAAAGATTAGCAGAGGCATTATTATTCAGCAAAGGGCCCAGAATTCCTTCCCTTATTAAGAGGATAAGCAGAAGCACCCTTGCTAGTTTTGCTGAACGATTAAGAGAAGCCAAATACTTGCTTGCATGATACCTGCCTCAGAAATAAATGAAACTGCACAAGCAAGACACTTGGGGAGACATGCGTACACTAGGAGGTAGCGTGTACCAACAGAAGTGGATCTTTGCAAGAGCTAGAGCTCAAGACTTGATACCTACACTGAACAACTTCTCCCCCCTTTCCCTTTTGAGGGTTTGGTCTAGTTCCTCCTACCGAATGCCCATTAGCAGCTAGGCTGCATGCTCCTGAAGCACACCTTCCACTTCAGATTCAGCTTAAAGGAATTCTGCCATTTGCTCTGCGACTGCCTCACAAAACAAGCCAAATCACAAGAAGCGGAGGTAACCAAGGTAACTTCAGAAGCGGACTCCTGATCTGAAGTAAAACGCTGCAGCAGATTCAGCTGCCACATCTCACGTTCTAATACTGCAGATAGTTACTCCCACCTCCTTAGGTCACTACATAAGTATGTCATGTCATATTAAAAGACATTGCAGCTTTCTATTCTGGCAACGTAATGCACATTTGGTTGGTCAATATTAATTTTTTTAGCTGCTGTCCAATGCAGAACACTAAAAACCCCGTGTTTATGCAAGCAAGTGCCGACATTCTCACAAGTCCTGTGTATCATTTCATTCAGTTCCTCTGCATCCCAGTCTATTCAGTATATATACATATGTATATATAATAAACATGACAGCTTCTATCATGTTCTAGGATTCTGTAGTTGTGATGAAAGCCTAGAATTTCTCCCACTGACACATTTAATCA
>WEKW01012247.1:87248-120111 GCA_013389905.1 Sula dactylatra | reverse complement strand
CTCAACAAAACAAAAAATGGAAAAAAAATAATTATTCAAGGACCAGCAATCTCCCTGAGGTGTGTTGTACTGGAAAAGAAAGAACTTTTTTTTAATCTCTGCATGAATATGGTTTCTGTCCTGCAGACCTCCAAAATGCAAGTTGGACCACATACCTAACATTTTATGGTGTTATAAATTCAAGCAGTATGCAATGTCCTGTAACATGGGAAAATATCCTTAAATAAATCACTTAAAAATCTGAACAGGTATATTATTTGTACTGTGCTGTACGTAACACATCTTTTCATTTTCCTTTCCCAAGCTACTTAATCTAGGCTCAAGTAGCACCCAGATAGGAGGTGTCTCAGCATCTTGAATGCTACATATACAGTACAAGAAATCCTGTCTAGTAATTGGCAAATATCAATTAAGGAAGTTAAATAAGTGTAAAAATTAATTTTGCTTTATCACGGGAATTGAATTCAAGGAGAAAAATAAAAAATGTGGATTATGTAGACAAAACTGGTTGGTCTTGGTTCCCATCACCATCATTCAACAGCGAAGCATATGGACCAATTCATCTTGTCTAAAGCAGTGCCTAAAACTCCTGAAACTGTCCTAAAAAAGACTGGTTTTGTCCATTAATTACAAAGGGACAGGTGAGCAATCAAGTGTGCAGGCTGGGATTGTCTAGCACTGGCTGAGAAAAATGTCACACCCAATTTAATAATGTAATTATTCAATGCACATCTCTCACCTACATTCTAACTGTGCCCAGACTGGCTTGCTAGATAGTAATGTCTGGGGCCACACTGTCACATACAAAATTAAACATCTTAACACTTACTTTTTAATAGTTCATTGCCTGTTCAGTACTAGCACTCTCCACTTCTGGATGTCAGACAGTGACAGAGACAAGAAGAGAAAAAAAAAGGGGGTTCTCTTACACATTTTATTTACATACACTGGTGGACTTGACAGTGTTAGGTTGACAGTTAGTCTCGATGATCTTAAGGGTCTTTTCCAATCTAAATGATTCTATGATTGTTTGCCTATGGTTTACATGTTCTATAATTTTTACATCTTCAGCATGGATAGAAAATTCTTTATTGCCCATCAGTTGAACCCTAACATCTTGGCTTGAAATAATACTTTTTTCCCCTACACCCTGGTAGTTGTTCAGCTCATGGGAGATACATGGAGCTTTTCTGTCTGACTTTCTCATTCTCTCTCTTTTTCTCTGCCTCCTTTATTCCATGACCTCTGAATTACAAACCATGTTGCTTATACAGACCTGAGTCTATTAACAGGAAGAGATTGTTCTTTCAGTGAGTTAAGTGTTGGGTTGTCGTTGGCTTTTTGGTTTTGTCTTGTTTTATTTTAAAAGAGGGGTGTTTTCCAGGTTTTATGTGCAGTTCTAGAGGCCAACAGCAAAATGTTTCCCTGATATCACCTTAATAGAAAGATTCTTTTGTGTAATCTAAACAGATCAAATGCTTAAATAAGAAAAGTCTTTCAGCACGTGCCAGTATCATATTTGCAATAAGTAAACATGTCTCTTGGAATTACTATGGATATTACACAGGTGTCCAGAAGGCAAGCAGGACAGATTTGAGTTGCAGTAACACTGAGCACCTCTGCAACTGAGAATGCTAGTTCATGTTCCTGGATCTAATATTTGAACAAATTATGGTGAAAGATCTCTGGATTTGGCAGTATTTACTGTCTTTTCCCTCATTAAAATCCTTTCATACTGAGAATGGGCCTGGCATAACTTCACCAAATAATTTCATGAAAATAACAAAATGATAGTAAATGTCTTTTTTTAACAATTGTTAATCTTTGCCACACATCAGCTGTCAATCCAAACCCAATCCCTAAATCTAGCCCATCATTCTTAACTTAGTATTCCCATGATAATGAAAAGTGAACTCACAATTTGGAGCTAAAAGCACAGTGAAATGTAACCACTGCCATGAAATTCCAGTAATCAGGTATATTTATTTGCTCTTCTGGACTTTTCAAGCGAGCCTGAAGTTGTAGGCCAAGCTGGAACAACCTATAGCAGAGACGTCCAGGTTGGTCAGGGGAGTGGGAAGGTCTTCAGGAGAGTGTAGAGAGAGTGTAACAGCGTGTTGTGTTCAGCCTTGCAAAATGAAGACTGAGAGGGAGCAGGCTGGGTGAAAACAGAGAGGACTCTGATTTATCTGAAAAGCCAGTGAGGGTCAGGTTAAAACAGATAGAAGTAGAATACTGAATGCATGTAAGATGGAAATTACAAGGTTTTTGGTTTTCAGGGCAATCAGGTTTTGTAACAGCCTCTCAAGAAGAGGAGGAGAGACAAAGGCCAACTACATTCAGAACAGACAACAATAAATTTTTGAAGATAATTGTATGGTATCAAGGCTCTGATAGGCAGGGCTTGAATTGAGTTATTGAGAAGTCTCTTATTCTTATCTTTCCATATCTTCAAATCAGAGCATCCCAGAATCATTTAACTGGGCATAAGCCAGTTTGGGGATAAACGTGTATATATGGAGTATGCCTAGCATATGTCTTGTTAAAAAAAAGCAATGGAAAATGTCCTAACTGCTATGGAAATATAAGCTGTTACCCACCCATGTCATATACCAGAGCATTATGTGTACTTCCTAGTGAATGTGAGTATACAGTTAATATTCACAGCATATCAAACAAAAAGATGACAGAGAGCAAAGGGCCTGTAAATCAGCATGATTTCTTCAAAATTATCCTAGAAGAAAGGGACTGATAATGGCTACATTTCCACCCTGTTTCTGTTATGGAAACACGAATGTTTGAGCAACCTGGTCCAGTGGAAGGTGTCCCTGACCTTATTCTTGGAGAGGCCATAACCCGGGGAAAATCTTGGTAGCCAAGACACACTAAGGGAACAAAGATGTGAGGAAAATAATATGCTTTAGGGAAGAAAGGGATTTTGAAGTGATGAATCTAAACCTTCTAAATATGTTCAGTGTGAAGTAATGACATAAAAAAAAATGCGATTTTGTTTTTAACTGGAAGTCCTTATTTTGTTTCTAACACACAATTTCAATAGAGAATTCCTTTTTAATGGTCCTACGAATGAGTTTTCTTTTTAGTTCTGGGTGGAAGGTTCTTCTAAATACAAGGGAAAAAAGGTTTAAATAGTATAAATTATTCCAATACTACATCTTGCTACATTTTCATCTTTCCCAATATAAATTAAGGGTTGTCACAGTAAATGTACTCCATCGAAAAACAGCTCAAAGCAAATCTGGGTCAGATTTGTGGAAAGATCTGTTCTCTGTCTGAAGGTTTTTGACATTTTTATAAATAACTATGATTACAGTATTGAAATTGTATACTTCACGCTAATAGATGAAAGTTTCAGAAATTAGGATTAGCCAGATGAAGAAAACCAGGAACATTTTGAATACGAGATCAATGTTATAGGTAGAAATGGGATCTAATTCAGGTAAATGTAAAATATTCAGCTGTGGAGCAAACACTGACAAAGAGCATATATTAAATGAAAGAAGACACTGAAAAAATTGGAGAGCACTACAGAAAGAGAATAAAATAGAACAAAACAAAACAAGACACTGCATGGATGGCTGGAGAAAAACACGAAGGAAAAAGTAAATAAATTTTTGTGTGGAAAGAACTGAGATGGAAAATTATCATAGAATCATAGAATGGTTTAGGCTGGAAGGAACCTTAAAGATCACCTATTTCCACCCCCCCTTCCATGGGCAGGGACACCTTCCACCAGACCAGGTTGCTCAAAGCCCCATCCAACCTGACCTTGAACATTTCCAGGGATGGGGCAGCCACAACCTCTCTGGACAACCTGTCCCAGTGTCTCAACACCTTCATAGTGAAGAATTTCTTCCTCATATCTAATCTAAATCTACCCTCTTTCAGTTTAAAGCCATCACCCCTTGTCTTGTCACCACATGCCCTAGTAAAAGGTCCCTCTCCAGCCTTCTTGTAGGACCCTTTCGGGTACTGAAAGGCTGCTATAAGGTCTCTCCACAGCCTTCTCTTCTCCAGGCAAAACAACCCCAACTCTCTCAGCCTGTCTTCATAGGAGAGGTGCTCCAGCCCTCGGATCGTGTTTGTGGCCCTCCTCCGGACTCACCCCAGCAGGTCCATGTCCTTATGCTGGGGGCCCCAGAGCTGAACGCAGTACTCCAGGTGGAGTCTCATAAGAGCAGAACAGAGGGGCAGAATCACCTCCCTGCTTTTCACGCTTCTTTTGATGCAGCCCAGGATACGGTTGGCCTTTGTGCTGTGAGCTCACATTGCCAGGTTATGTTGAGTTTCTCATCAACCAACACCCTGAAGCTTTCCTTCTCAGGGCTGTTCTCATTCTCTGCCCAGCCTGTATTTGTGCTTTGGATTGCCCTGGCCCACGTGCAGGACTTTGCACTTGGCCTTGTTGAACTTCATGAGGTTCACTCGGCCCATCTCTCAAGCATGTCAGGGATAAAATTATAAAACTTGTTAGCAGTAAATCCTTCTTCCTTCAAAGTCAGGGTCAAACCTACTGTTGATCAGGACAAGAATGAATGATAAAAACCTCTGGCTATTTATAAAGAATAAATATAGAGTAATTTCAAGAGGAGTTTTGATGGGAGATGAGGGAGTTGTGTAGGAGTATATATTTTAATTAAAGACAGTAACGATCCCTACTATATCAATCACTTTTGCAAGCAAATGTTCTGCTGCCAGCACTGACTTTCAGCTATTTTAGTTTAGACTAAAAATATCACTGCAAAACAATATTCATTATTGCTCCGATCCATGTAGTCTGAAGTCGTCAAACATTTGTTTTCTGTATATTAAACTTCTGAAGCTGCTATGAACCCTGAAGAGCAAGGTGCTATTTTACTTTGAGGCTGCTGCAGCCTTTTATAAGAGCAGATGCATGCACACACACATGCTGGTTTGTTTTTTTTTTTCTTATGTTCCCCTCTTCAACCTTAAATACCTCTTTTAAAAATTAAAATGCATCATCCTCTATTGCACTGTATCAAACCAAGGACATTCAGAGGCACGGTTTGATTCAGAAGTCCATTGCCCACAACTCTTGCTCATGCATTTTTATGGCTACACTGCAAATAGAGGTCATGATTCAAGTGAGTTTACCATGCAATGTACAAAGAGATAAAACAGAGAATGTGGGAAATATCCCTGTTATCATCATAAATAATATCTTGGTGTTCAGCACCTTTTTTTAACTCTGTGATGGATTTTTCCTCCCAATTTGAATCAGGGTCTCACACACTCCTGAGAAATTAATATTCCACTCCCCATTTTGCATGTGGGTAAAGTGAGGCAGAGCCAGATTAGGCAATTTGTCTTTCTTTGCAGAGGCAGTGCCTGAAGCTGAGGAACTCAAAAATGGTTCCTACCTCTTGGGTTTGTGTACATTCCCCAGCTGCATGCTTTCTTCCAGTTTGGGTCCTGATGCTCACCATGCTTTCCTTCAGCCCCACTCCCTTCTCAGAAGAAGACAAAATAGATAAAAAGACCAGCAGAAAATCATGGGACGCAAGAATCATGGTCACAGAAGAACAAATACAGTTCTTTGAGGTTTTCCCTTTTTATTTCACATTTCTATCACTATATCACCTACCTTTCATAGTAGGCATTTAGGAATTGGTGGATAGAGAGGATTGAATTTGTGGTAGCCAGACTTTGATTCCTACCTGAGACCCAAACAGTACAAAATTTGCTAGTTTTTTTACATAGTTTGCCACTTTAAGTGTAGCATAACTGCACAGAAATCGGAGTTACTTAGATCTGTGGAGTTTAAGGGGGTCAGGAACTGACAAGAAATCTGGCAAAGTAAATCAAGCTATTCTCTTCCGTGCATAAGAACTGAGAGTCTGCCTAAAGCAATATCCTGGTCTGTGAGGGATCACGAAAAGATGCTTAATACATGAAGCAGGGCAGCTAGGATCAAAATACATTGAGAGGGGAAGCAACAAGGTGTTTTGTCTTCTACATTTGTTTGCTTCATCTCCTGTGGAAAGAAAGCTCTCCTCTTTCTCTTCTGTGCACCTTTGTCAGTACATGCACAGATGCTGACATACAGACACTGGTGCCAGGTGATGCATTTCAAATTGCTAAGGATAGTAGACATGAATGTAGAACACATTCTGATATTTTCAGGAATATATTGAGAGGAGCATTTTGTTGGTGATTGTTAATGAGGCCTTAAAAATTGAGTCTGTTTTGTTTTTTACTGCTCTTTTGATTTCAGTGATGCCAGGTAGGCCTGGTATAATCACATAAATCTGTTTTAACTTAGATCCAACATGAGAAGAAATCAGGTTGCTTTCAATACCAAAAGGCTTGCAGGAGTAACAGGCTGTAAGTGCAAAATGGCAAATGAGTCTGAACCATCTGTGTTGTCTTGTGTTGATGAAAACCGTGGTGAAGCATACATGTGGTCAACAAATAAGCAGCATTTCCAGATGGCAACTACTAGCTTTAGGCCCTAGTCTCACAGAAGTGAACTTATCTGAGGGGTGTTTTACCACAGAAGGCAAGAAAACTTGCATCCAGAGATTGTACCACTCTCCTCTTTTCCCCTTCCCCTCCCACTGCCTCTGCCCAGTTAAGTGCAGTGATGTCTTACGCGTTGGGGGTCAGACAAATTACTCACTTTGGTCTAAATATTAGAACCTTACCACCCACACAGCACCATCCTAGGAATTCCTGGTACAAATTACTATCTTGATTTGCATCTTTTATATTCCTGACTTGGCTTCAAGCCATAAATATAGACTGATTTATGTTTAAAGGGACCTCTGAAGATCATTTGGTCCAACACCACACTCAAAACACAGTCAAGACCCAGTGAAGTTCCTTGCAGGGCCCAGGATGAAGGCTTCCTACAAAAAATATGAGAAAACAGTAGCAATAAACTAACCAACTAGATAAAGTTGCAATCTAGCCTGAAATGTGAAAAATATTTCCTTTTCCTTTCTGCCTTCCAGAGGTATGCACACTCATACGTGAAAGAGGGGAATGGCATCACCTCCACACATGGATGAACACCCATCAGATAAAACATTTCATGGTCACAGCTAAAGGCCACTGGATGGGAATACACAGAAACTGCCAAAGAAGAGAGCTAGTCCAAACAGTGGGAGATGAAGGATCTGTTCCTCAGTCTACCATGAGCTTCTTAAGTCATCTGTCTGTCCAAAACCTGTCCGGTAGGATACGCTCTTGCACAGTTTCACAGGTCAAAACAGCTTTCCCTCTGCTCTCTTGGAGCAGAACCTCTTGCATAGAGGGTTCCTTTGGTTTCTGTGGGGTCACTCAAACAGTAAGTTGTCACTCAGTTTGCTAAAGGTGTCAAATGCTGGCTGAGACTCTACAAAGAAAACACCTGAAAACAAGGAGAACCATTATCTGGCAGTCTTGTGCAATACCTTCTACTTTTATGGAACATTGGTGCATTGTGTGTTGTTAGGAACAGTGCTCTGCTTTTCTTTGAATTGAGTGAGAGAAGATATGAAAGTTCATGCTGAAGGTGAAAATCATTCAAGCATGAAGAATAAAAAAAGAGGTGTGTCTCTGCTCTTTGAAAAGCAAAACAGCTTAAGTACACACACACTCATATGGAATGAACTGTTGTGATCAAAAAATTACCCTAGAAACAGAATAGCTCTTTCTGCTCAATGCACTGAGGTAGCTTGCAATTTCTCGTCAGTTTAAGTCACTTTTTAAATGTTGCATTAAATAATGAAGGCAGTGGGAGGGGAGTTGATGCACCAGCACTTCATGTCCCTCCTTAGATTTCAGTTCAGTGATGATCCATTCAATGTGCAGACTGGAACAATTTTCTTCAAAGATTAAAAGAGCTTGAAGCAAATGGTAGCACCAAAAGTGAGTCTGATGTAAAATGGACTGGATCAGGATGCTTTTAAGACTTAGATAATTCTGAGAAGCAGAAAAGGGATAATCTAGTTGCTGTGGGGAGGATCAATGATCATTTCTTTACCTTCATACATATTCTCTATTATTTCTTGCAGGTCACTTAGTTCCAGTCCCTGAAAGGTGTGTAAGCACTTGTTTCATGTTGGAATACATTAAAGCCAAGAGGAATTAGATGCAGAAATGATCTTGGAGACCTGGGTCTTTTCTGCCCCTGAAGAGAAGAATGCTAACTTCCAGCCCCATTGAGGCATGCCAGAGACTACTGGGGTCTTGTGGGGAGCCAGGTTTTGCAGAAAACCAGGTCGATGGGCAGATGGCATATAGAAAGATGCATGGATTGCACGAAACAAAGTTCAAGGGATAAAAGGATGACCATCAGGGTATGTGTGTGATCATTATTTTCTATTTCAGGATTTTGCCTGGAGACAACAGTGAGGACCTACCCTTTTCCAAGGGGGTTACCTTCCTCTTCAGATAAGTCACAATTGTTTAAAAGCATCCTTATTTGAATAGGTCCTTATATAGCATACATTGTTATGCTGCTAAATTACAGTTTTTCTTATAGATGACTTTTGGGTCCTATGCACCTAAAATATTGTAATTCCACCATTAAGAACTGTATGAATGTCAATATGTAGAATCATAAAATAATTCATGGGAAGTGATCTCTGTAAGCCTCTAGTCCAACCTCCTGCTCAAGGTAGTATTGACTACAGGGTCAGATCAGGATGCTAAGGGAATTTATCCAGTCCACTCCTGAAAATGTTCGAGGCTGGAGACTGCAAAACCTCTCTGGGCAACCTGTTCCCCTTCTTCATTGTCTTCATGGGGAAAAAGTTCCTTCCTATACCCCACTGGAACTTCTCCTGTTTTAATGTATGCATTTTTGAACGCATTTTGTCCTCTTGAATTTCAAGAGGTTCCTGTCAATCAGTTCTTCTAGTTTGTCCATATTCTTTTGAAGCTTGGCCCTTAAGCATCCTGACTGCACCTCCTCAATTTGCTGTCATCCACAAACTTAATTTCAGAAATTCAGTCTTAAAAGTAAACAATGTCTATAGCAGACCTGGGTCATGTAACCTGCATAAACGTAACCTTGCATAATCCTTTCATTCTATGGATTTTCTTCAGAGGAATTGGTTAAATTCTAAAAACAGTGGAATTTGTTCATATTTTTCCCTTAGGCAAGTCTACATTTGCAATACCTTATTTCTCTGAAGTTTAGAGAATCTTGTTGGTTTGGGGGTTTGGTTTTTTAGGTTTTTTTTCTTTTGTGTTATTTTTCAGTAGGTGTCATGCCACTCCCCATTCCCAATTTTCTTAAAAAAAATAATCAGCATATGCTCCTACTGGCCAATTTATAAATCTTGATAAATTAAATCCCTGGCATGCCCACAGGAGAGTAGAGGGAAGAACATTTCAGATATTTTACCATTTGATGCCATTTGCGTGAGTAAGGATGAGCCATATTTCAAGGAACATAGGTGTTACAGAGACACCCTACATGGCTTAGAGTCACACTGAGCTGTAGAGTACACAAAATGGTAGATGTCACTTCTTTCCAACATAATTTTGCCTGCAAATTGAAATATGCCATTTTCCTGAGGAAAAAAAAAAAAAAGAAAAATAAAAAGAAGAAAGAACTAGTGCTTTTGAAGACAATTCAACCTCTGTCAACACTTTGTCCTGAATATTTAGCTGTGTCAATAAGGGCACCAGTTTTAAGGTGCTATGCAGGTACGTTACTGTGAGGGTGATTCATCTAACAGTGTTTTAAAATTTCAGCATTAAATCTAAATGAGCTTTCTATATTTTGTTTTAATCCTTGAAGAGAAATAACTCTGTGCAGAAGGATGGGCTAGGGCCCAACAGGTTGGAAAGCAGCTTGGCAGAAACGTCCCTCCGGATGATGTCCTGGTGGATGATGGGTTGACCATGAGCCTGCAATGTGCCTTTGTGGCAAGAAAAGGTCAACAGCATCTTAGGCTGCATTAGGAGAAGCATGGCCAGCAGGTCAAGAGAGATGATCCTTCCCCTCAGCTCAGCTCTGGTGAGACACACCTGAAGTACTGGGTCCAGTGTTGGGCACCCTGTACAGGAGAGACAGGGACATACTGTAGCTAGTCCAGTGAAGGACCACAAAGATGATAAAAGGGTGGGAACATCTGACCTACAGGGACAGGCTGAGAGACCTTGAACTGTTTAGCCTGCTGAAGAGGAGGTTCAGGGGGATCTATCAATGCATATAAATACCTGATGTGGGGAGTAAAGACAGAACAAGCATCTTCTCAGTGGTGTGCGGTGACAGGACAAGAGCTAATGGGCAGAATCGGAAACACAGGAAATTCAGTTTAAGCATAAGAAAAAAGCTTCTGTAGTGTAAGTGGTTGAACAGTGGAACAGGTTGCCCAAGGATGTTGTGGTGTCTTCATTCTTGGAGATGTTCAAAACCAAACTAGACATGGTTCTGCTCTAGCTGACCCTCTGGTCAAAACAGAGCAGGGGCTAGGACTAAATGACCTCTGGATATCCCTACCAAACTCAGAAATTCTCTGTGATTCTGTTTGAAATTATACTTGAATCACCACTCTGGAAAAGCCCAACTTTCCAACACCCATAGACTTTCAGGACTCTATAGCTGAGTGAGATGAATCCCGCTCAACAGTAATGAGAAGAATCCCCTCCAACAGGATTTGCTTTCTAAACAAAGGATAAAATACAGTGGGGGAACACTAACAAACGAAATTAATAGTGAGAAGGACATGTCCATTTTCGAAAGCAATGGTCATCACATACCAATTGTTCAAGTATTTTATGTATTTTTTTGGACACCTGTGACTGTGTTCTAACAATGATATATGAGCTTTCTTTAAAATAAAAAATGCATAAGAAGATACTTGTTTTTATTGTAGTACAACAAACAGGTATCATTATCTCCCTGAGGAAAAGGACTCAAATGTGTTTGGTTATTCACTTTAATATTTTCAGCCAATAGAGTAATCAAAAGTAAAACAAAATGACTGAGACAAGCTTAAAATGCAGCAAAGTATCTTGCAAAATTTTTGAATTTATCCTCAAATGAGGATAAATTCTTGTTGACAAAGTTGACTTTTTTAGATTTCTGTTCTAATTTTGCAGAACTATACATGATTATTAAAAATCAAACAGTTGGGATACTTTTGATCCCTTTCCACTCAAGAAAACAGGAGAGAATGAAACAAAGTTCCTTTAATATATATTTATTTTAAAATCTTACAAAATGTTCAAACCAAAGTTGCTGTAGATCAGCAGACACCTCAGGAAGAGGTAGGCGCATGTCACCTTATGTCCTCATTCTTCAGGGGCAGAGCCATTGCTGCTGGTATAACCACTGTTATTTCTCAAGTCATCAGAAGATGAATGCCAGGACGAGATATTCTAGGGAAAATCATATAAAGAAGCAGAATGGAAAATTTTTGAAGAACTCTTAGAAAGCTCAGCAGACATGGTCTTTTTGGTCACTTATGTTCTTTACATCAAATCAAGACATTGTTTCCCATCCACTGAAACTGGATTTCACCATTTGTTATAGGATGAAAGCCATTCACTTTCTTTCCTTTGCTCTCAAACCTCACAATACAGTCTTTCAGCAGAGGAAACGCACAGGAAGTACTGAAATAAATCATACTGATAACTTCAACAATCCAACATAAAACTGGAAAGTTAAGAGATAAAGTACTCTTCTCAGTATTCCCCTTGGTTGTTTCTCAACACCATCACACCATTTTTCATGCAATATATTGGTTCATGAAATTTTACATTCCTGAAAAAGATGAACCTTCATAAGTGAAGAAAAATTAAATCTCACCTTAAAAAAAAAAACAAACCTTAAAAATACCCCAACCCAACCCAACACAAAACAACCCAAAACAAAAAAGTTTCCCCCCCTCAAAAAAACCTCAGAACCAATATTGAAATTAGCATCCTTGCTGCAGAGGAAATTCTTAGAAATAGAACTGTAAGGATGAAATTGATTTCATCTTACTTCAGTCATCTGAAAATTACATACCTTGGCTATTTTAAATCACCTACTCTTCCTTCGCAGACAAAGAAAAGAAAGAGACACCCCTTGCAAAGATAAGTTCATCCATTTTCAGGGACAAAACAATTTCTGTTGCTTTTTCAGCCATTTTATTTGTTATTAAAAATTTCTCATCAATGATTCAGGAAACTGGGCTTCATAGGGGTTTGGGTAAGTATAACAAAAGCTCTGAATCTATGATTTTCTGACTTAGTCTGAAAAATTGTGATCTGCTCTACAGACTGTCTACAGGGCAGTATGTTTTGTGAGAGAAGAGAGAGCAGATGGTGGGAGGGACATAAAGGACACTGGGATCCCTGTGCAGGGACCGGGTGGAAGCTTCTGCAGATAGAGACCTGAATAAATAAATACTCAACTAATGGACAATCCTTACTTTTTCCATCAAAAGGGGGTGCTGACATCCCTGGAAAGCATCCAGTAAAACACTTTTCATCAAAAAAGAAAATTTGAATCAAATTCAAACATTTTGTGGAGCTACACAGACTTGACAAAAAGTGAATTACAAGGAGAAAATGGTAAAGGCAATCATTTTGGATCAACTGTTTCTACAATGTCATAATATTTATGTTTCATTTTAACTCTTACCTTTTGGTTCTTTGTTTTTAATATAAACTTATATACTGTATACATTTTATGCACATTGTATATTATCTTATGTCTTATATGGATATAAATAATGTTTTGAACATTGCAATGGTTCTGGATGAAAATGTTATGGAATTTTTGTTGTATTTAAAATATAAAATAATTTTCTTTTTCTTGTTTAAAAAGATATTTTACTCACAGAAATTCCAGAAAAAGAGGTTTCTGTTGCCACCTAGTTCTTATGTAAAAACTCAACTATGATTTAAGAGTGCTAAGTGCAAAGTACTTTAAAACACAGGCAAAAATGGATTACATGGCATTTCATTCCATTGCTGGAAATGTAATGGAGTAGTCTTTATTTTTAGCACCCACAGAGACATTCCCACACCCCTAACAAGCACTAAAAGCAGCTGTGATAGAAGACAGGCTGAAGACTTTTTAACCTGAAAATACATGTAGCTACCTCACGTTCTTATCTTTGTTTCTCTAAGATACTTGCTTTCTCTTAGTTTCTAAAAAAGAATGGACTTTTTGTAGAGCTGAACAAAGTGAAGAAACTTCTGTTTGAAAAAAATATGCCTATTTTTGATTCCTGTTTTTATCTGCTCTTGTTCAGTTGTGTTTTTTTTTTTTTTTCTTTTCCTTGTTCAGGGCAAAAAATCCGTCTCCCTTCAGTTTTGGCAAGAAGAGCATCAGGTAGTCCATGATGACCCTGGGCAACAGGCTGCATCGTACCATAGCACAGTCAGGGGACAGCTCAGGTACTCGGGCTGTCACAGATGACAAGGCAGAGTCACGCCGTGTTTGATGGAAGTATAAGCACTCCTAAAATATGACATTCCAAGTAGAGAGACTTCTGCTTATTTAACTCTCAAAAAGCCCTTGTTGCTTTCTTTTTAGAATTTAAATGGATTTATTAAAAAAAAAGATATCTAAAATGTTTCTTCTGTTATGATTTCAATACCTACCTTTCCCTTTCCCTTCCTACCACCTACCAGTCTGGCAGTTGAAACTTTTGCTTATTTAATATAACTTTTTAAATAGATTCCATTCCAGAATAGAGCAATTGAAAAAATAAATAAATAAAGCCAAAACGAACAGTTCTACCTGCACTTTTTCAACAGTTGATGAAGAACGAAGAGAAAAATGTCTCTAAAAAAAGACAGCTTGCATTTAGATAGACATAAGTTTCTTATTTTCATGATCACATCTTCTATGGTAAATACATAGTATAGCTGCCACAAAGGAGTGAATCAGTCACAGACAAATTGTTCTTGTCACTTTTGGTTTTCTACACACAAAATTTCTGAATTTCATGGTAGAAGAGTAAGGAATTTGTTGACTCCAAACTCGTATGTGTGCAGAAGAAAAGGCATCCTTAGGTTAAATGTTTTCTGCTAGCTCGTTTGTGACTGACAAGCTGTTGATATGGTCCCTTCAAGTCTGATATTCCTCCCACATCTCATGCTGTTAGGTTGTGTGATGAAAAGCTCCCATGACCACTGAGGAGCACAGAGGCAAAGGGCAGGCAGAGGAGCATCAGTCACCCACACAGAGCCCAGGGAACCCCTGCCCTGGCTGTTACCAGGGCTGTTGGATGAAGGTCAGCCCATGGTGCAGGGTGACACCCACCACCATGAGTCATCCAAGAGGCTCCTTGGAGCACCCCATAAACTGAGAGGGGGCTACTGGCAGGGGGAGGTATGGGGCTTGTTATGGGATTTGGGGAAAGAGCATCTTGGGATTGTGCAACACATCAGATGTTTAGGGAAGGAACAAAGGTGAGGAGAGGCAGGGATAGAGATGGTTTGAAGAGGCACTGCAATGGAATTACTGAGGTTTTTTGCAGGTGTTTCCTTCATGCCAGAGCATAGCATCGTGATTCACCAGAGCCCTGTGTTATAACATGGCAATGAGGGCACTTTTCATTCCTTGATTCATGGCAGGCATGTTTCTGGGTGGGAGAAGGAGTATTTGAATGTACAAACCTTGCTGGGATAGTATTGCAGGACCGCTTCAGATGAAGGGGAGCAAAATGAGACATGGTTCACATCCATAACTATTTGGAGCCAATTGTCTGGAGTCAGGTTTATCTTGCCAACAGCTTCTGGATGTTTTCCTGAAGAGAACTTGCTGGCTTGCTCAAGCAGGGTGCCCAGGAGCCTGTGTGCAGTGTAGATGAGCCTGTGACTCAGACCCACAAGGAAGCAAGGCAAAAGGAGAGTGTCAACAAATCCACATAATTTCACTGTAGGTCCCCTAAAAGCAATCCTGAAAATGGAATTGAATGGGAAAACTGCAGGATATATGCTGACATACCAACCACTGAAAATCCTTATTATTTACTGTAGATGTCTGAAACGTTTCTAAATCACAGTTCTAATCACTGCACACATAAATGATTTACTGCAGTGTGACAGTGTTCTATACTAAGTTATGACAAGAGGATCCTTATTTCTCTTTGATTTTATTTACATGACACAGAAGTACAGAAGTCAAGATTTATTAGCAACTTATACACAACTTTCCTGTTTACTGTCTTTCCTGGAAATTCAGAGGACTGAACAGTCTCAGGAAATGCCTTTGGGGCTGTACTGAAGATGCTGGATTTTTGAAAGGAAAGTCCTGGCAATTTTTGTGTGGAAAAGGCACGTTCCTCTGAAGGACTGTGCCTCCATGGGAACTGGTAAGGAATTAAGTTCTAGGAAGTAATTAAAATCTGACCTAACATTGTGAATAATATATTTCCATAGCCAAAGTTTACTTTGTGGAATTCTGTGAAAAGAACCCATGAGGTCAGTGGGGATCCCTTTAGTGACAAACTGGGGAAAGACCCACAACATGCAAGAGTCCCTGTTAATTTAACCCTGTTATGATGGCAGCTAACTTCTATTCTTGTCTCTCCCAATGAAGACATTAAGGAATTAAGACTTGTAGGGAAACAGTGAAAACCCTAGTACAGGTGAATCTAGATATTTACGGAGAACTGAAGGCCAGCCCCATAAATCAGAAGTCCAAGCACAAATGCTCAAGCAATTCCTTGAGATAAAAATATAGTAAGTTTGGGAGTGAACAAGGTAGCTAAAACCATATCTCTCCAGGTGATTACTGGATGAGACTCCCACACACAGTGTCAACAGCACTCCAGAACTGACTGTCTTATAAGAATTAATTGAAAGGGATGGTGGAAGGTAGTGAGGAAGAAAAGAAAATCTTATGGAGTTTCTGGGACTAGACTGCAGATTTTGAGGGAAGACAAGTGATAAGGCAAACACGTCACTGTAGAAACTCTGGAGTCATGGAGGAAACAGGGACAAGAGACAGGCTCTTCTTTCTGTAGAAGTCAAGGTTTGAAGTGCATCTTCAAGTCTATTTGAAGAGCACTTACAATACACGCTGAAATTCTGGACTTGTGAAGTCATCAGTAAAATTTTGTTTTACTTTAATACAAGAGGGTCTCCTCCCAGCATTTATTTTTTTGAGGGCTTGTTCAAGGACTTGGAGTGTCAGGAGTCATCAATCTGCCAACACTATAACCAAAGTGTATTAAAAAAACAGTCACTGCAATTTTGTTCTGTTTCTGCAAAGGCAATAAAGAAACATAATGTTAAAATATCAATAGATGCTTGACTCTTGACCTCTAATTTCCTTTTTTAATGAACTATATGAAAAGATATTTTCATATCTGAAAAATATGAATACTCAAGAGGCTACCTGGAACAGATAGTACCTTTCCAGTGCAAGGAGTATTATTTGTTCCTTACCTTAAAGACAAACAGATCAAGCAAACAAGCAAGCAAGCAAACAAAAACTTGGGTTCTTTTGGAAAAAAAAGGTTGGTGAAGGTCATGAGAAGTCATAAGGAATTCTTGCTGTGTAGTACACCCGTTTCACCAAGGGTGGTAAACCTTGTGGTCATAAATCAAAATGCATTCCAGGAAAACAAGGTGAGGATAGGAAACTTCTAATTAAAGCTCCTGAGTAGAAAGTTTATTTCATGCCTTTGGATGTCACAATACCTATTTCTTAGAATCATAAAATCATTAAGGTTGGAAAAGACCTCTAAGATCATCAAGTCCAACCATCAATCCAACACCACCATGCCTCCTAAACCATGTTCCAAAGAGCGATGTCTCTTTGGGACATGTTTTTTGAACACCTCCAGGGATGGTTCCTCCACCACCTCTCTACCCTGAACTTATTATCAGTTCAGGGTACAGTACAGTGTTGCCAGATATGTTGATGGGAATTTTTAAAGCTTTGTATAGCTTTTTGCTGTTTATTGGATGTGAACCCCAGAAAAGTGGAAAAAATTGGGGGATGGTATGCAGGGGAAGTGGATTTTCATGGAAATAGGCCAAGACAAGCTTAGTGGAGTGAGCTGAGAGGACAGTGGGGTTGAGAGGAGGGAGAGAAAAAAATGTTGGAGCTACTAGAAGAGAATACATTATGCTCAGGACATTGAGGCAAAAGAAAAAAGCATATAAAAATGAAAGAAAAAGAGAAAAGGAAAGCTTAGGGAAAAGAGTTGAAAACCTGGGTAAAGTAAGATGGATCTGTTGAGAGAAGGATGTCTCCTTAAAGACCATTCCCATCTGATATGGCAAGTTTAGATTAACGATGGAGAGAAGCACATGATGGTAGAGTTGGCTAAAACTCAGTCATCCTTTGTATGCTCCTGAAGAGCTGGCAATCAGTCTGCTGCATCTGGATTTGAGCCAACTGTGAAGAATTAAACTACTTATTACAACATCTAATCCATGTTTTGATCAATTCCTTTGCTATCAATCAATCTTCAGCAAGTCTTAGGCCTTTTCCAGCCCTCTTTGGAGAAGAATTCCTGAGCACTTCTGTCGATCTGGAGCTTGTTGTGGTAGCCCCAGAGAGGACCCAAAGCAGATTTAGGTCGTCTCCGCTGATGTCCACTGCTCTCTGCCAGTTGAGGCTCTGGAACTGTCACCTCATGGCAGCGGTGCTAGTTTCAGTCCAAAACACATCTGTTGATGTCTAATGCTTTAACCTGACGAAATATAAATAGGCATGTGCAGCAGAATTAATTTATATGCCTAGGGCAGCTCTTCATAGTTTTCATTCACCTTTTGTATTCTTGCTATTCAGCAAGTTGTATTTTTCTTGCTAAAATTGCAGATCCTCAATAAATAAATAGAAAGAACTGGGGAATGGCAGAAAACCTTGGTAAGGTCCTCTTCTTGAGAGGCTATGAGGGGAAATAATTTGTTTCTATCACAGAGGCATCCAGACAATTTTGCTATGTCTTGATTCTTTTATGAAAGCAAAGTGAGAACTAAATGCACATTTAGTCAGAATTTGAGATGTGTACTCTATTTCTGGCTAATTCTGTCAAGCACCTTTTGACAGCTAGAGAAATTAGTGCCGTTTGTTCTCTTTTACACTGGACAAGACTCAGTTCTCTAGAAAGATGCTGTTGTGCTGTTTATTTAGATAAAATTCTGAAGTGCTGAGGAAATGGAATAGTTCCTAGCTATTCAAATGGGGCCACGGCACAGGACCAAGAACTTGTGTGTGATACTCTACACCGTTTATATGTTAACATACTCCTTGGAGTGATTTCTCTTCTGTGCCTGCCAATGTCCCAGACCAAATGATCAGTTGGGTATCACCATCCTGTTCACAGGGAGGTGGAGGGGAGGTGATTGTTTAGTCAAAGAAATGCCTAGGTGTCCACACATACTTGATTATATTCAACTGCAACCTGCAGAAAAATTGTTTGCTTCTTTAACCTTACAGACTTTCCAGACACTTGAATCCTTCTCCTGGTAAAGTCAAACCTGGTTTCCCCCTGATTCTAGTAGCAAACAAAGAAATTATTTTCTCTCTGAGATCAAGAGATAAAGAATAGCATATTGGTCTGGTATTTTTTGACTTCGCTTAATTGAAGAAGGAAAGATTACTATGTAAACATCATTAAGTTTGACCTTCCTTAATAGGCAAAGTAGTAGATATATTTTGCATACTAGTGTGTTTAATTTTCTAAAATAATTTCACTTCTCTTTCTCAGAAGAGTATTTGTTCACTGTTTAGTGTTGCAATACACAGAATTCATTTTACCTTTTTTGTCAAGAATAGCACATTTTCTAAAATTACTGTTGCTTTCATTATTCAAACTACTTTGGATGGTAGAGAAACGTTAACAATACATAAACAGTGGGTTACACTGAGAGAAGCACTACTGAAGTTCCTGGGCAGGTTTTGTCACATTAAGCTACCAACTGGATAACCACAGGTAACAGAGAAATGACTGCAGAATACTTTATTTTAGATTGCAGGGCTTGTGAAAATAAACTCCTACTGATTTGCCTTTAAGCAAGGGCATAGTGTTCTTTATAAAAAGAAGGAATAAAACAAAATTAGAATCTAATTGTCACCTTGAGCTAGATGGTATTAATATTAGTAATTCCTAGTTTCTTCTGCTTTACTTGAATGTGCTCTTGCCTTTGGGACAGAGTAGGGATCAAACTTAAAATAAATTATGAAGCAAAAAGAAAAACTGTTAGTTTATGTAGGAGTCAGAGAAACATCTTTGAAGAAGAGTTTGCAACTCAGTGATAACTCAACTTAGTTGAACTTGCTGATAATGCAATCTTCATCCATCTAAATCCGGGGTGGAGGGGGGGAGAGGGAAAGAAAGAAAAAAAAGAACTGATAAATGTTCTTTACAAGTGCTTTATTTTGTTTAGAAGTGACAACATTCATTACTGCTCCCCTTATAAATCACTTTACACATTAACATAGCATGACAAAATTGCTTCTCATTCTCTCTGAGAATCATTAGTAACTCTCCAAATCTCAGATAATTATATCTTAGGTTTTTTAAACAACACCTGTGTCACTTTTAAAGCTTTCTAGAAACTGTTGCTGGGGAAAAAAAAGGACAAATTTTCAAGTTTCATTTGCATATGATTCCTATAACATAACTTGTTCTCCAAGAATTCATTTGAAATACAGCAAGAAAATGCCTTAACTCTCAAAGCTTTATTGGAACTATCCTTCCTATTGTAGGAGTAATAACCCTGTATATATTACATTCCTGGAAAAATAAGGATTTCTTTCTGCCTTCCTACATTTTGTTTTATTTTAAGTTTTGCAGTGGAAAGAAATCATTCTGTTTAAAGCTCTCTCAGCTTCTACACTGCTGTCCTTAAGTGTGGCTTCTCTTTCTGAAAACTTGGGAAAATCTCTTTGGCTACTGAGCTCATACAGCCAAATTTAAATATATAGCTAATTATGAGGATATGCAAATGGCATTAGGTCATCTTCTAAATTTGTGGTTGGTTTTGGTTGATTGAATTGCAAACATACCTACATCCTACTTGTAGTTTATTCCAGAGTACTCTACCTACATGCCCATCAGTGTAACTATTTGTATAATCATGTTCAGCCCTCCACAGACAAAAGAAATCAAGTTGGAAAAAACATCATATGGAAAACATTAATGATAATGGCATCAATCTAAATAAAACTGCTTAAGGAACAATTTACAGAAGCAATGGAAAGGGCAAAAACGTTTGCCACAGCAGCTGAGTAACAGCTGGAATCAGGATGAGGAAAGAATATGAATGAGCTTTATCATATCTGATTTCAGCATCATTTAATCTTCTGCTAATCTGAGGGTCTATAAAACAGGTTTTAAATTAATGTGAGTGAAGCCCAAACCATTTTATTTCAAAGGGACCACATAAAAAGTGTTCATTCTAGTTCTGGGATCTATTTCTTTAGGTGTCTCTAACCAAAACCTCCCTTAAACACACACATAATCACAAAAGAACAAATTATTTAAAAAATATTTAAATTGTTTTATTTTGTTTTCTCTTTTTCAGCAGTTAGTAACAAAATGTAGAAAGCACTCTTTCCATTCTAGCTGCTTTTCACCACTTACATTATGGTGGGAAAATTGTACTGACATGTTTTAGCTATAAAAAATATCTTAGCCTTGATCAATATCTATGACATGTTTTGAAACACTTGGATGAAAGGTGTTATAAAACTAAAAACTATTATCCTTATTTGTACACTGACACTAATATTTACCTTTAAACTTGGACTTTTGGCAGAGTTTTCAAACTCCGTTCCCATTTAAGGAAAACAATTATGTGCAACTTTCTAGCTGGGGAGAAACAGAGTGAGTGTTCTCCATTTACTGTTCTTTTTTAGTTATACATTGTTCCCTATTAACATCTTGACCTTCTCAAGACAGCCACAGAGACATAATGTATCAGAATAATATTTGATGTGCTACCATATAATTAAGCTCATTGTAAGGGGGAATAAGTAATACTTCTGAGAGAGAAAATGCAGGTACTTAACTGTCCTGAAGAACATACCACTAAACATGCTAACAATTTCTTCTTGTCACTTTCAACCCATCCACAACAACAAAAAAAGGGTATTTTTTACACAAATGCAATGTACAGAGTAAAAATAAACCCAGAAATATTTTACAATCTCAGTTCACTCTTGAGTATAAGGAAGGAATGGGTGTAGTAGCAAGAACAAATAGTTCAGCTAGGCTTTCTGATTTCTGCCAATGTTTTCTTACAGAATTATTTGCTTTCCCTGTGCTTCAGCTTCCCTATCTGAACAACAGAGAAATCAGTCTTCACCCTCCTGGCAACGGTTTTATGAGGCTGATTTGGCATTTACAATATGCCCATGTATGGGAGGCTTTTTAAATGTAAAATATGTCTAGAAGACTTGTTTCTGACTCATTTTGTTAATGCATTAGTGTTTCACCTCTGAATTCTGTGGTTTAACTAGAATAACCTTGCATCAATTCACAATCCAATATGGTTTTAGTTATGCTAGTTTTCAAGCTGTCTGAAGTATGCACATGGGTTTATCAGGATTCAAAATTCATCTAGCAGAGACAAACCTAATTCCTTCATGGTTTGGGGTAACTGTCACAGTTAAACATAATCTTGTCTAAGCCCTCCTGTTTCTGTTCTTGAGTTTGTCACACTGACTCTGCCAAGATCAACCTCTCCTCCATTAATCTGCTATTTCACAGGAACGCTTGCCAAATCCAGTTGCTTTTCCTCACCTCAAAAATTTCTAAATTCCATCCATCTCTACAGCTCCACTAAGCCCAGATGTAGGTGCTTGCTGTCACAGAATCACAGAATCACAGAATGGCAGGGGTTGGAAGGGACCTCTGGAGATCATCTCATCTCAACCAACTGCTTGAGCAGGTACACCCAGAGCAGGGGGCACAGGACCACGTCCAGACGGGGTTTGAATGTCTCCAAGGAAGGAGACTCCACAGCCTCTCTGGGCAGCCTCTTCCACTGCTCTGGCACCCTCACAGGAAAGGAGTTTTTCCTCATGTTCAGGTGGAACTTCCTGTGTTCCAGCTTGTGCCCATTGCCCCTTGTCCTGTCATTGGGCACCGCTGAAGAGTCCGGCCCCATCCTCTTGACACCCGCCCTTCAGATATTTATAGGTATTGGTGAGATCCCCCCTCAGTCTCCTCTTCTCCAGGCTGAACAAACCCAGGTCTCTCAGCCTTTCCTCATAAGGGAGATGCTCCAGTCCTCTGCCCATCTCCATAGCTCTCCACTGGACTCTCTCCAGCAGTTCCCTGTCCTTCTTGACCTTAGGAGCCCAGAGCTGGACGCAGCACTTCAGATGTGGCCTCACCAGGGCGGAGCAGAGGGACAGGATAACCTCCCTCGACCTGCCGCCACACTCCTCTCAATGCACCCCAGGACACCGTTGCCCTTCTTGCCCACACGGGCACGGTGCTGGCTCATGGTCACCTGCTGCCCACCAGCGCTGCCAGGGCCTTCTCAGCAGAGCCCCTTTCCAGCAGGTCAGCCCCAACCTGTACCGGTGCATGGGGTTGTTCCTCCCCAGGGGCAGGACCCGACACTTGCTCTTGCTGAATTCCATGAGGTTCCCCTGGGCCCAGCTCTCCAGCCTGGCCAGGTCTCGCTGGATGGCAGCACAGCCTTCTGGTGCATTTCATCACTGTTATTTCAAGCTTTAATGGTCTTTAGTTTCATTAGCTCTCACAGCATTTTCAGAGAACTTTACTTGTAATAAAATATTGCTGTATTTCTTACCCTCTGGCTTGACGAGTCTCCCATGGAGGCGATCAAACACCACTGTGATGGAATTGATTTCCTTCAAGCTTCTTTCTTTCACCTGTGGTTTTGAATTCAAAGCACACCACCTCTATCCCTCTCCTTGCAGCCTTTCTCCAACTCCATTCTCACCACTTCTCCTTGGCCTCCCTCTCTTTGCCCACACACCTCTCAAGGCATGGAGTGAAATGGGGCTGGAAAGGAAAAGAGAAGTGGTGAGGAAAGGGATTGAGCAGTCAGCTACAACTCAAGGGTATGAGTGTGCTGCACAATGCCAACACCCTTAAATCACTGTTGGAGTAATGAACCTTGATTGCTCCCAGGTGGCTATCTTCTTTTCATTAAAACTATAACAAAAAGAAAAGAAAAGCAATCAAATCCATATATTTCTCTCTGTTTATCAGCTAGCCTGTCTGCAGGACTTTTTGCTAGACGCAACAAACAGCGCCCAGCTTTGAATCACTTCATCTTCTGTACCCAGTGAGAGAAAGGAAATGCAGTTTTACATGCAACAAAGGAAAGCAGAGAGGGGTAGTTTGAATCCTGGCTGCAAGGAACTGATAAAGCATACATTAAAAAATTTCAGTGTTGTAATCTAACTCCATACACATGATGTATAGCAAAGAAAGCAGAGAGACTGATGCAGTTCATGGTAAGCAGGTCAGACAAGCTGAATGTGGTGTTTCTTGAATGGCTCCCACAGCAGTGAGATTTTTTCAGAACTTTAAAGTGTGTGAGCAAAGGTGACTTTTCTTCCCCTTGCAGCCAGGGATGTAGCTATAGGGGTCATCAGAGCAGTTGCTGCTCTGGAGAAAACTTCTGAGGGAAGGTGAACATTTTTTTAGGTATTTAAAAGACATAACAATATAGGGGGAGCATCTCTCAAGTAGTGCTTCTGGCAGTCATTTTACCAGGGAGAGCTTTTGAGGAAGAGCTGGCGTTCACTGAGAAACACAAAATCGCAAATGCAAAGCCACTCCCACTTTCATTGCCAGCTACTTCATTCTGCCACACTTATTTTAGAGATTAGATGAGATGCTCTTCATGACACTGTCAAAAGCAACAGACCATGGCTATGGACACTGTAGGAGATTATACTTTGCTTTGCTTCTGCTTGTGGTCTCAGATGCCTGCAGCAAATAAGCTGTTCCACCATTCACTGTCACACAAATCCACATGTCCATGTGTCATGATAGGGCCAGACTTCTTGAACACATGCCTCTTGGACAGCCTGGGGACATAACAAATATCCAGAAGGCCAGCAAAGTTATAAATGCCAAACACCCCACAGACTGAACTGAAGTTAATACACTTAGAGGAAGGGGTAAAAATAGCGTGACTAAAATTTTGTGAGATTTAAGTAGCAACGTCATGACACTGACCTTGCAATAACACACCAAATCACTCACAGCTGGATGTGAGAGAAGGATCCATAGACTGTAACTACGGAAGTAAATAATAAAATAGGCCAGAGACCTTTCTGTGGCCTTGAGAATGAGTAACGTCACAGCTCACGTACAGATAACTGAATTCAGTTCTTTGCCCCCAAAAGAATGTGGTTGTATCATCCATCCTGCCTGCCCGGAACGGCTCCAGGACTACGCTACTCCTTAGATCACGATTGGGCATAGTGTGGGTATAAGCTGGTTTGTACAGGGCAGAGCCATTCCAGGAAAAGGGATGAGAAATTAATAGCACTGGCTATCCTATGGTCACACTCAAGCCTAACCCTGAAGCCTAACCCTAGAACGTAGCCCTATTTAGTTTTCTAGTTTAGCATTAGTACAATAAATAAATAAATGAATTTCCATCAGCGTGCACCTTTCTGTCCATGTGTAAATATGAGGTCAATGTTTTCCAGTGTGTCATACAGCTGTTTCTGTTTTGCCTCCATCAATCACGTTACTTATAATTGATTTCCTAATTAGTCTATGCCAGTTCACAAATGGTTTTCTGCTGTATTTCTCAGTCATACTTGTTCTCACATGACAGAGAAGACTAATTCCACCCACCTCAGGAGTTACTACATGAAATGCTTGTTTGGGCTCAGCCAGTGTTTAGACTATAGGATTACAATGGTCCCTCGTGGGCTTGCAAGTACAAAAATTGTTCTGAAATATCTCTTGAAATGACCTTGCAGAATTTTTTTACTTTTTTAGGAAAGATTTCCATTATAACAATATATTGAAAATTTAGTATTAATGAAGAACTGAACATTTCTACTGAAATGTCCTTGAGTTAAATGGATATTGTTTATTATCACCCGGTATGTTTTCTTTTAACGTATTAGGTTGTAGAGCAGAATGATTTATAGCGCATCATCAGTAAATGCAATAGATTATCTCACCTTGGAAGAATAATAATAAAAAATGAATAAATGCATGCAATATTTTGCAGTATAAGAACTACATTTAAATAGCTTGATTTAATCAGGCACAGGCTATCCTGGTTTCAGATGAACACTATGTTCTTTCCCAAGGCATGTAAAAAAAAACCCCATAATGTAAAAGAATGAAGCAGTGAAAGCAAATCTCTCCTTAAGCAGGCACTTGCAAGATTTCTGGACTACTTATGGTCAGCTTTATATTTAGAACTAAACTGAGCTATTTTATTTAAAAAAAAAAAGAAGTTGAAGTACAACACAAATTATCAAAGAAAAATATTTTTACAAATATTTATATACAAATATGAACACTTTTTTTTAAGATTTCACAAATGAGAACCAGATATGTAACTGATGATGTGAGAGGAAAATAATATGTGGGGGAAAATGTCTATAATTCCAACATTTCTCTGCTGTTAAGATGCATCTGTCAGCTGAATACTCACTTGGAGGAAGCAGGATTCCACTTTTTTCTTTGCACATTTAAAACTGGACCACAAGCAAATACTAAATCTTACAGGAAGGAACAGCTGAGGATCTGTGGTGTACACTGTTAGTAGATTATTTGGAGGTCAAAAGCAATTGCTTTCAAAGTCAGCTGTAGGACAGCTATGTTACATAAGATGCAAAATGCCTGAAGGTATATAAAGACAAAGCATTATTTATTTACTGTGTTGATTCCACTTGATTTTGCCTCAATTTCTTTTCAAAATTAGGACAAGAGGGTAAGTGCGAGAAAAAAGCAATCCAAGCCATCTACTCTGAAGTCCTTCAGAGGAAACTGTTTTTCTCGCTTGTCAAGAGCAGTGATTTCTGTTCATTTTGAGACAGGACCTAACCCAGAGCTGTTAGAATATAGTGCTGAGATGGGTGTCTGTCCTAGCCAATGGTATAGCTTTCACTAAAAGGCAGCACATATTCTGCTTATAGCAAGCTGAAGATGAGCTACAATATCAAACCTAATAAAGGTCTAATAAAACTGTGCCCTGAATGGGTCTGATCTGCTCTACAAGTCCAGGGCATGTGCACAGTACATACCCAGCAGGACAGCCGGGCAGGAGTATCACAACCAGCAACACCACAGCAATCTGTTATGCCTAGAGACATAAAACAACATTTCTGCTCGCAGGTAAGCCCCTTCTCCCCTTCACTAGGAATTAGCCATTTAAATAACTTTATACTCTGCTTTTATCCTCCCTCTTATTGTGTTTTGGCCTCCCTAACAGCCTCGTCACAAATTCAGGTTCATGAGCGGTGTACCTATAAAAACCTCATCTCTTTAAGAACTAGTCCAAGACAGTCTAAGGTAAAAGGCATGACACAGCAGGGTGTTTCTTACTACCTAGAAAGAAAAAGGGAGATGCATTTCCCTTGTCAATTATGAACACTATCATTCGGTCTATTAAGATCCCTGCTTCCTCAGTCTCCTCTGCTTCAGCCATGTAAGACCCGTGAGAAACTCAGCCCAAACACATAAAAGTGTCCTTTAGTTCAAGAACTCCAGAATCTATGCTGTCTTTGAGGAAAACAAGTTTAAGAGTTCATTTCTGCAGAGCAGCTGGAGTGGTCAACGGAAAGAAGAAACTTATGTGGATAAATTGTGCTTAGTATCTTTCCAGTGCTCCCAGCAGAGTGTAGGAGAAACAGCACAAACGCAAGGTCAGTGCCTGTGACTCCCAAGATTCAAATTTCTTCAAAGCCAGGAAAAGCAGAAAATAAAAAAAAAGAAGAAATTACACCTTTTCTATTAAAAGTCATGGAAAAACACAAACATCATAATTAAAAAAACATACTTTAGAATAAAGTCATTCTAAGATACTTAAGTGTTGGAGTTGTCTCATCTTCTTGTAGATGTTTGCAGCAGAGATACTTTCAGTAACCAAAACCGTGAGGTTGGTCAACCTTTCTGGAATCAGTAAGAGGGAATAGGCACCTTAAAGTTGCACTTCAATGAACAAGTTTTGGATGTCTTAGGACTAGCTAAATCTTCCTACATTTTGAATTCTGAACTGCAAATCTTTCGTGAAGGTTCCAACAAAAAAATTGGAATGAGAAAATATATTGGAAGAACAGCCTTCCCCACAAAATGCCATTGTTTTCTTTCACAAAAGAAAGACACTTCTCCTTCCTTCAAATAAGCATGAAAAAATAAGTTAGTAATGGACTGAATCATCCTCTGAAACAAGAAAGAACATCAGTCAGAGCAGCCTCCCTGTATGCCAAACATGCACAGAGTGATGCAGCCAGCCCTGAAGGCAATTGGTTGACAATATTTTGAGGGAAATTTGGGCACACAATGCATCTTCCTCCTTTACAGAACCTCACATTAATCTAATGTGAGTTGTTTGGAAGAAATAACTTTGTGTGCAATAAGATGAACTTCATATTGGCTTGCTTATTGTGATATTTTCTTTATGAACATATTGGTTTCAGTTTGGTTTTTTTTTTTTTTTCTGGAAAACAGACAAAAGGAAAAAGAAGCTAACTTCCTGCCAGAAGACACTTGAGTTGTTACAAAACAGTCAGACTCAAAAAGGTATTTAGGATGAGAACCGTCTGCCCTAGCGTAGGTCCTAAGTGCTTAGGGGTCAGATTCAGCTGGCAGATTAAGAAATTTAGGTGTCTTCTTGTGGGTGTCCAGATGAGAGTTCTTTGTCTGACCTCTTGTTTCAACTGATAGGTATCTAGCAGGGTTTTAGTCCTGAAATGGTGACAACATGAAGATCACACAGCAATGGTGTTGTGGATGAGGTAGGTAGCTGAACATCATCACCATTTGACAAGAGTATTTTCTGGGTATGGTATTGAAGATAGTCTTTGTTTTATCTTTTTTTAAACCAAAGAACAATCAGCATTTGTCTGGTTCAGTGGTGTTGGGACACAAGGAAAGAGATGTGGACGTTCAAAGGTCTGAAGAGAAGATTTGATCCTATTGCCATAAGCTGAGGTACCTAAAGCTATGCATCCTTGATGCAATACTTCTCTTCAAGTCTCTCTTAAAGAATCAAAACCAGGCATATCACTGGGAATTCATTAGGAAAAAAGTGGAACTGGAAGCTTGTTTGAAAAAATGACCAACATGTCTCGCAGTGAGCTCATCACTCAAGGAGACAAGAGTTCTAAGTCCTGATCGTGGCCACAACAGCCTTTAGACCCAAAAGAACTGTAGCTCACTATCATTAAAAAAAACACTTTACTCTAAAGCAGTGATCTGAATTTGAATATATCCTTAAACTATTACTTACATTTTTTTTAACTTTTGCCTGTGTGCTTAAATGGAAATTAAAAAATCTGGAAAAAAAAAAAATAAAAGAAAAAAGAAAACTGCACTGAGGGACACTGAGAGCAAGATTTCAAATAAATTGATAGAAACTATATTCCACAGCATAAACTTTACTAGTTTTCTGCCTTCCACCATGAAAAAGGAGAAGAGTTTTTGGGTATTTAAGTTTTCTCAAGTCAAAAAATATTGGCTTCAGAGTGTGTGAGGGGCTCAGGAGTATTCAAATATGATGCAGACACTCAAGCAAAACATGAATCATATATAAATTGGGAATGGAGTTTCTGTGGCACATCATCCAAAGCTGGGGTTACACTGGCTATTTTCTTGTTTTGCTCATTTTTAGCTACTAACTGTTGCCCTCTGAGAAACATCGTTTTGCTGAGCTGAAGACCTGCCATGTCTATTCAACATGTTTTGCTGCTGCCTCGGTCTAGCAGCATAGGAATTCATGAGGATGGACAATTACTTTGACCTTACTGTGGTAATGGAAAATATGTCAAATATATTGATTCGACTGCTTTCCTATTATAGTTCAAGGGAATGAGCCAACTATGGCAAGTGTTTTTAACTGCACTAATAGATGGTACAGTATGTTCCAGTACTAAATAAGAGCTTTACCTGTTGTGATCCTTGAGTGCTCATCCCTCTAGACACAATCAATAGTAGACTCATTCTCATTTTAACAGAATCCAAAAAGATTATAGCACATTCTGAGTGGTTTAAAACCATTAGCTAACCAAGCCGCAAGGCAGCTCAAAGGGGAACAGTGTTATAGAAATGCATCTAGGAAAAATCAGAGACAAGGATCACTATGAACATTGACTCCAGCAGTGCAAGGGCAAGGACAGATCATAAGAGTTGCTGGTACCTGGATGCAGACCACTGTTCTGAACCAGACTGCTTAGCCTGGTAACTGTGAATGTGAGATGGTCATCCATGAAGTTTCAGAAGCTCAGCTGCCATAGTACTAGAATTCCTCCTGACCCATACTTCCCAAAAGCCTGTTAGGTGCCAATGGAAACAGACTGAAAGATGCTACAAGGCATGCATTACCATCTTAATACACTGTCTTGACCCCAGCTGGGATATATCCAGCCCAAAATTAGACTAGGAGTTCCCAGCTCCCAATCTGGTCAATGTGACAATGTGGTCCATATAAGATGAGCTGAAGATTTCTGCTCAGTTACTGCTGAACATGGAAGAATATAGACAATGAATTCTAGCTGGGATTTGAGCTTTTAAAATCTTGATCCTAAAATTTGATCAGAATCATATTCAAATTCCACCAGACAGTTCATTAATGTTTAGATGTTAAAATGGAAAGAAGGAGAGGATCTTGGAAAAATCAAATGACAGATAGAATCATCTTGTTAAGATGCATCAAAGTCAGAAAAGAATGACATTTCTGAAGGACCATCGTAGTGAAAAAGACTGCTTAACCTGGGAAATGCTCTTTATCATCATGACAAAATATCACATATATTCTCCTTCAACTGACTTCAGTTCATGGGATTTCAGAGGTACTGTTAAAACCAACTTTACAGTAATAATTCTGGCACACTGAAGTACTGTAAAATAAATTGAAAAAAGAGAAAAGGTATAGAAATATATATTGCTCCTTTGCTGTTAAGAATCAAAGGCTCTATCAGGCCATCTGTCAGGAAGAAAAGAATGAACAGACATAGGTAAAGCTTAAAGTAATATTATGTGTGAGACATAACAGCAGATCAAAAGGTCAAAAGTCCTCCTCAGCACTGTTTGTTCAAGAGAAGGCATACCAGTTTCAGTAGTCAGCAGTTCTCTAATGGAGTGAGGCAACTACTGCTATACTTAGCCACCTTTGCCCACTGCCCCACTTTAAATGTGCAAGTGTCCACTCATAGTTTGGTTGACTGGAGTAGCCTTTGCCGTAAATCAGTGATGTAAACTTGGCCTCCACTTGCATTTTTTGCATGGTCAGACAATTTAATCATCAGTCCTTCACCTTCCAGCAAGATTCTGAAAGGCAGGAATATTTTGTGGTACCGTAATGTAGCAGATAGCAGATCTCATTGCCTAAGGATACTGGGAAATGGAGGTTTTAAAGAATCAAAAATGAGCTGGAAGTATACATGTATTTCAGAAATATTCAAGGTTCTCATAGTGTATGTTGAGTAATAATGTATTAATAATGAAGAATAGATTTAAGAATAATGATAAACTACATGCTTCAAGGCTTAAACTTCTACAGAGGCAACCAAAAGACCTGTTTGTTGAGATCTCCAAAAGCTCTGATGCAAAGAGTATAATATACCCAAGGTGCCTGCTGAAGGGTGCTTGCCTCATACAATGAATGAGCCAAGATGTATATGCTGCTGTGGGAGGCACTAACAGGGTCTCCAGCACCACTTCTCTTTCCTGCAGCAGTTCCAAATCTTCTGCTTGCAACAAAGGTAACAGGGCAAGAGTGCAAAGTTACCTCTTCTACTTGCACATCTTTTTGCAGGGTTCATATCTGCAAATGGCTAATCGATTTCAGCTATTAGCAGGGCAATGTGGGTACACATCCTTCCTTTCAGCATGAAATTAAGTGCATCTCCACTGAAGTTTGGATGGTCTTAACACCACTCTGGCTTGGGGAAGCTAGAGGAAAACTAGCTTATTAAAGTAGCATTCAAAATCAGAAGACCATCAAGCATTTAAAAATTAAAATCACATTTATGATCTATAAATGTCAGCTCTAAACAAGGTGCATACTCTTCCAAAAAAACCCTCCAGAAAACCCACCCCAAAATTCAGAACTTACTGTAGATGTTATATCAGCAAGAATTTAGTGAGAGGTGGAAGAAGACTGCATGGTCTGAGATCATTCTCTCCCATCTTCAGCAGCTTTAAAAGAGTTAATGCTCCCTGACGCTACTAGAAACAGCTAAACGGTGAGTCACTGAAACTGAATTTCATAGCTTAAGCAGCAGGTAGTACGTTATACCAGGAGCTCTCTCCACTTCACAGAAAATAAATAAATAAATAAAAGGCTTGCAAGCTATTTCATATCTCATTTGAAGGGACACCACTCAATACCTCTCTTGTAGGGTGACAGGATCTTGAGAAAACATGAATTACTTCTACAGCAAGTTAAGGCCTCTTTAGTTAGACAGAGCCTCTTTGTGCCTGAGAATCAGACTCTGTGGTTGCAATACGTACTTCTCCTCCCACACCCTGGGACTTTGATCAAGAGGTTTTCTAGCCCACTAGCCCAGCAATGATGGGAAAGTATACAGAAGCCAGTTCCTTCAAGGGTGGGATAAAGTCATGGTCAGCATCGTGACGAGGACCAGCTTGTACTGAAGGCAAGAGATTTCACAGTAGAAATTTAAGTGAGATGGTTGGACATAAAGCCTCAAAAAATGGATGCTAATCAATGGGTTGGTGGCGTACAGGGTCACTCGGAGAGGAGGTGCAAACCATTTTGACCTATTCCTTTGGTTTTAAGAAGTTAGGAAAACCCTATCAAATTATTTTGGATTAGTCATAGAATTAATCTCAATTTACTCTAAAGCTGTTATTCAGTTGCCTATAATAGGTATCTAAGTGTTATTGAAAATCCCCATGGATAAATTCAGCGTCTACATGGGGCTGACAGGTAGGAGCGGGACCTACAGGAGACTTGGAGCCTTCTGGCAAGCAACTGAAAGGCCCAGAGGGATATGCTATGTTATCTCAGAGGGAACAACATGCCTATTTTAAGCGAATGAATCCATCCATAAGTGCATGCAGTATAGGTATGCATCCGAATTAGTCCACCTACCCTGATGAATAAAATGCCTTTTGTTTTAACAAACAAAGATTTTACATTGTGCTTCACCTGCCATGTTTTAGATGTTGACTTTAGAAAGAGATAAATCGTGTAATGAACTCAAGCTGCCTCTGCTCAGACTGAGTTCAGAGGTCTTTGGGTATGTGGCAAATGTATTCAACCAGAGGCAGAAAAGCTGATGATATATTTCTTTGCAAGCTAAACAAACATGAATGGAGCTCTTACCAAGCCATTCTGTGGTTGATTTTCTCTGATTTTCTTTTGCTAGATTATATTAATGTCTATCTAAATAATTTCTAGGAAATCCTTTCTACCAACATCTATTAAATTTCTGAGTAACAGAAGGTGACCTTTTATTTTGGATGAAAGCATGTATTTGTGTTAGTTCATAGACTGTTATTTTATAATGGAACTTAAATCTTTATTAAAAATACCTTAAACAAATAAACTCCACCAACAGTAACAAAAGCAAAGACATTTTTCTCATTATTTCACTGCTAAGGTACAGCTTAAGAGTTTCTTTGTGTACTCTAAAAACAGCTTTTCAGTGCTGGCACAGAGATCCCAAGGCATTCATATCACTCATTTAAAATAATGAGAATGGGCTACATTTAAAGTCCACCAAAATCAATGAAAGGTTATTGGGCTCTTAATGAATGAGGTATGCAACATA